>JARNME010000113.1:1007070-1093152 GCA_030179655.1 Scaptomyza flava
AATAGACAACAGTGAAAAATAAAAAACTCTGCAAAACACTTTGATAAATTGTTTTTTTTTTTTTTTTTTTTTTTTTTTTTTTTTTTTTTTTTTTTTTATCTTGTTATTTATTAAGGCATACAGGGCAATCCAGGAGCCCCTTTGTGTCCTTGGTGTCTATTCATTCAGCCCATTTGGGCGCGCCGGCTAACATAAGTTAGCTGTAACAATTATAATAACAGTAACAATATAATAACAATAACAATAAAATAACAAATATCACAGATATACAAATGCTGCAAAGATGCGTCAGCTTCTTCTGACCCTCGTCACAGGAGATCGAAGTATTAGGTCCCTCGGTTGTCGCCGGTTGAGCCTCCTAGGTGGGCGATATCTGGTGAGTCCGTTTGCTAGCCGATTTCGGTGTCGCTCTAGCCTATCATGGTAACGACTCGAGTGCTGGTTGATTGTGTCGAAGACAGTGGTCAGTTTCAGGTCTCTGTGTAGCGTGGTGTTCCGGATAAACCACTCGCAACCAGTAACTATCCTCAATGCTTTATTCTGGACGACCTGCACTCTTTGGATTTGGCTGTCGCATGCCAGGCCCCAGATTTGGCACCCGTATTTCCAGATTGGTGCCACGATCTGCTTATAAATTGTCATTTTATTGGAGAGTGACAATTTACTTCGCGAGCAGAGAAGCCAATAATGCTTTTTTACTGAAGCACGTATGCGCGTTTTGATGGCAGTCACTTGCTTAGAGAAAGTGAGTCTGCGATCCAGGATTACTCCAAGATATTTTGCTGTATTCGACTGCGGTACAGGGGCCCCTTCCACAGACACGGCCGGTGGCGTTCTCCTCTTGAGGGTGTAGCAAACATTGCTCGATTTGTCGCTATTGATGCCAATATTCCAGCGCCTTGCCCATTCCGCAAACTTTGATGCGTAGTCCTGGATGCCATCGGCTGCATCGTATTCGCATCGGGACGTGTAGGTGACGCACACATCATCAGCAAATGTGGCTAGCATTGATGTCCCGTACAGGCTATAATCTGGTATCGGCATATCGTAGCTATACAAGCAGTAAAGCAGGGGGCCAAGGACACTTCCCTGTGGTACTCCAGCTGCCACATCATGTTGGGTAGAGAGTGCCGAATGAAAACGGACCGCGAATCTCCTTCCCTCGAGGTATGACTTAAGAAGGCCGAAATATGGCGCAGGCAGCGTATGCTTAATTTTTAGCAGAATTCCGGTGTGCCAAACTCGGTCAAACGCTTCCCGGATATCCAGATAGAGGGCGTTGCAGTATTCCTTATTGTCGTAGGCCGTCAGAATTTGCTCGACAACCCGATGAAGCTGTTCGACAGTACTATGGCCAGCGCGGAACCCGAACTGATGCTCAGGAATAATCCCCTTAGCTTCCATGATCCTGGCCATCCGGGCGGCAATCAGTCTTTCAAACACTTTTGAGATCGAAGGGAGGAGGCTTATCGGCCTGTAGGAAGCGGGTTCCCTTTCCGGTTTGCCTGATTTGTGGATCATGGAGATTATCCCGAGCTTCCACTGAGGAGGGAAGTATTGCAGCCTCACAATAGCGTTGAACACCATCGCTATGTAGCGAATCGCACGGCTGGGCAGTGCCTTCAAAGTAGCATTGCAGATGGCGTCATGACCTGGCGCTCTTTTTATGTTCTGGCTTGCAATGACATCAGCTATCTCACTAGGGGCAAATGGCTTGATAGGCAGGTCCATTTGAAGAGCTTGAGTCAGCTGGTCGTGTGTCTCCTCAACATGCTGCAGACTTGCAAGATTAAACGGCTGAAAGCGCTCGGCAAGGTGCACAGCAAACACCTCCGCTTGCTCCAAGTCAGTACGACACCATGTCCCGTTACTGTCCACCAGTGGCGCTTTTCTTGCGCAACGCCTTTTAATAGCGCGCGTGGCTTTCCAGAGTGAGTGCGTCGCTTCGCTTGCAACCCCAGTGTTGGCTAGCCTTTCGTCAAACCATGCAGATTTGTGCTCCACTAGTGCACGACGGAGCCTACTCTGCGCTCTGTTCCAATCGGCTTTGTCCAACGGATGGCGAGACCTCATCCACCTCGCGCGTAAGCGCCTCTTCTCAGTGATGAGAAGAAGAATCTCCCCGGTTAACGGTATCCTATCTGCTGCGGGCCTCCGAGATGCAGTGCGAGTAGCCATTCTAGCTGCTGCCTGGACTGAGTGGGTGAACGAGTCGATAGCGTCATCGATGTCCTTTTCGGTGTGAATCGCAGAGTTAAGTTGCAGTGAGGATTCGAGGTGCTCTTGGAACCATTCCAAGTTAGTACGCCTGGTGATTAGCCGCTCCGTCTTGGGGTAAGATATTGCTGACGCATTCAGCGTAATGACAAGGGGTAGATGGTCGGAGCTGAGCTCAACAACCGGCCGTATATCAGCATGAATGCCCATGATCCCCCTAGTCAACGCAAAATCAATATAGCCTGGTGAGCCTCTGCTGCCGTACGGGTATCTCGTTGGGCCACCTGTTGCTAGCGAGTTTATCTCCGAATTCAGGACGAGATTTGCAAGCGCATGACCTCTTTGGTTGCACCTTCCTGCTCCCCATAGCCAGTGGGACGCATTCCAGTCGCCCGCAACGATGAATTTGGAACGATGCTGTTCCAAAATCGACTTAAATTCATCCGTTGTCCATATAAACCTCGGGGGACAGTATACCGCTCCAAAATTTATATAACCGAGTGCCGTCTCGATAGCTGCTGACGCTAGTTGCACTTTGTTAGTGGCTGTTGGTTCTAGCGGGAAGTGGACCAGGCTTGACCTGATCATGATCGCTGCACCACCTTTAGCGTTGCCAGCGCTGGGATCATTGGCAGTATAGGCCTCATACCCAAATAGTTTGGGTGCCTCTGACCCTTTGCAGTGTGTCTCGCTGAGAAGCAAGACATCTATATCATGTCGCCGCACAAAGCACTCTACTTCGGGCAGCTTCGTGGAAACGCCGTCGGCGTTCCACACAAGGATGCGCAGCGGCATCATTATGGTGTCTTCTGCGCTTGGAGAGCAGTGAGCAGATTAAGAATCTGCCCCTGCTGCTGTGTCTGTTGTTGTTGCTGCTTCAGCATCATCATCATTAATTCCATCTGCTTCTCTTGGAACGAGCGCAGAGAGTTAATGCTTTCACTAAGCGATTGCAGAATTGTTTCGATGGTGCTGCTGGCTCCCATCGACTGCTGATGTGGATCCCTCGTCGTCCTTTGACGGCTGCGGCTCCTGTTGTTAGACTGTTGCTGATGTTGGTGTTGTTGTTGGTCCTGCTGCTGTTGCTGCTTTGCTACATCCGCATAGGAGACGCCGCTTCGAAGAGTGGCAATCGGCCTACCACCAGAGGTACTCCGTAGCATAGAGCGCTCGTTGCTCATGCTTCTACCGCCCAGTCCGCTTCTGGGCCTGGAGCGTTGTAGGAACGCTTGATATTTATTGCAGCCTGAGTAGTTGGCAGGGTGCTGTTCACCACAGTTATAGCAAGTGCATAGCTCGTTGCGTGGTCGAGTACAATCTCTGGCAGGGTGTTCTCCGGCACATTTAACACAAATGTGCGCCTTGCGACAATATTTAGCAGTGTGACCAAACTGCTGGCATCTATGGCATTGCACGATAGCAGTGCGCTTGCGGAGTGGTTCAATAACAACTCTCATATGGCATAATGTTTTGACAGCCAGGATAGCCTTGTTGTTGGCCGCTGCAGCAATATTCAGGAAAAACATATTGACTGGATTGTCTTTTGGGGTGCCTGGCTCGCTGCGCCTCTTGGGCGTATGGGCATCGATCACCTTGTGGCCAATTTTCTCCAGTTCGGCTTTGATCTGGCTAAGCAACGTGCTGTGGTGCAAGCCTTTTACGCAGACTCTGTATGGTCTGTCTTCTTTTAGCTGGTAGCAGTGAAACTCATACTGCTCAGACTCGAGCCAGTTGACAATACTGCGGAATGTGGCAGCATCGGCCGTGTAAAGCCTCATGACACCACCCAGAGAAGCCCTTGCCTCTACCTTGCTCACGTCAGTAATTCTTTTAATGCTTTCCATTAGCAAATTTACATCATTTATTCCCTCCATCACTATTGGTGGTGGCTTGGGCTGTGTTTTGACGGGAGTATCAGAGCTCCCAGCTATGTCAGCAGTAGCAGCTTGGTGGCTGGTGCTTGGCTGCTCGCACAGCACGTCAATTTCGTTTTCGGCGTCCATGTCAGCAGGAGTTTGCGCAAGTGATCCGAAGCGGTTTGAGCTGCCGTTGTAACTAGCTTGAAGTGAGGGAAAGTTACCACCATTCTGGACAAGGTTCGATTTTTTCCTCAATAGCTTCGGAGAAGCGGCTAAGCTCATCTTGCGCTTAATTTTAATTTTTTGAAAACGCAAAGCTACGTCACCTGAGGCAGAGTTTTGGTTGCTTGTGGGGGTCTCAGCTGAGGCTCCGTTGACGCTTGAGAAGGCACCTGGTGCAAATGTCGATGTAGTTGCGGCAATTCCAGCTGCACCGTTCATCTCATTAGCTGTGGGTTCATTGACGGCTTTGCTTAGTGCCTCGCCAAGAATCGCTTTGTTCTTAATCTTAGTTGTTGTTGCAGTTGTTGTGGTGGGGCTACTGCTTTCGGTCGTATTGCATGAAATGCGCTTAATTTCATAAGGTGATTTACCTGCTATTGAGAATATTTTTCCGCGAGCAATCTGCTTATTTCTGAACTGAGAGTTCATTTTGCGCACTAAGGTGATGTGCTGCCCAGACGGGCAAAGAAACAAGTCTGGCCGCACTACAGATATATTTTGTTGTTTTCCAACTGCCGACACTGTACGAGACAGTATCCAAAGACTTAGAATGTGAAATCACTGCACACAGAAAATAAAACAAATTTATTTGTTCTGAATTAAAAAAAAAAAAAAATTTTTTTTTGATAAATTTTTGATGTTGCCTGTCAGACGACCTGACAGAGACTAATTAAAAATGAAATTCATGTAAGTGAATTGTTTAAGTGTCTATTACTCCACATAAAAAAAAATAATAAAAAAAAAATTAAATAAGAAGAATATTATTACTGAATTGATCAGAGTAAAGAATTTTGTATTTATTTCAATTTTGCACCTTTTAACACTTGTTTTGATAATTGAATAACCAATAGATAAACATATTGGTATAACTAACTCATGTGGAGAGACGTTAGTGTGGGAAAAACGACAGAAAGTGAGGACGAACTTATTAGTTCTTTTAAAGAAAACAAATCTCTCAACAAAATGACTTCACAGGAAGTACTCAAAGCCATGGAGGAACAGATTAATGCGGCTTTGTTAGCACAGGCTGCAGACTTACAGAAGGGATTTGATGAGAAATTAGATAAGGTAATTGGTCTTTTCCGCACTGAAGTAAATTCTCTAAAAACAGACTTGAAAAAGAAAGAGATAGTAGAATACCAAAGAGTACAAATCGTGCCAGGAGTAGAATGTGATGAGCCCCTTGATTTGGTTAAATCCCTGCCAGAGTTTTCTGGCAAAGTGGACGAATATGTTGCTTGGAGAGAAGCAGCAATATTTGCCTATGAGGTTTTTGAACCTCATAACGGCAGTTCAAGGCATTTTCATGCACTTGGCATAATAAGAAATAAAATCAAAGGCGCAGCCAGCGCAACTTTATCATCTTTCAATACGGTTTTAAATTTCAAAGCAATTATAGCCAGACTTGATTTTACATATGCAGATAAGACTCCAACACGCGTTATTTTAGAAAAACTAAGTACCCTTAGACAAGGTGAACTAAGCTTGTTAAAATATTATGACGAAGTCGAGAAAACCCTTACTCTTCTCACTAATAAAACAATAATGACACATGATTCTGCAGCGGCAGCTGTCTTAAATGAGCAATTCAGAAAAGACGCACTACATTCTTTTGTTGCCGGTCTTAAGAAATCTCTTAAATCGGTTGTATTTTCCGCTCAGCCCGAAGATTTACCATCTGCCCTGTCCTTAGCCCAAGAAGCTGAAGTTTGCAATGAATATTCACAATTTGCCGCGAGCTTTGCTAAGACAAATGAGGAAAGAAATCAGAAGCCCACAGGCCAACGCCAGCACCCACGTTATCAAACCAATGAAAACAATAACAATCAAGGAAAGAATCCACAAAATAAACCTCAAGGGGGTAATAACAAGCCCAGGTATACGAACCAGGCAAATGCTCAAGGAAATTCGCAACCGAATTCCTCGAAACAAAGGTTTCAAAGTAAGGACCAACAATCCCGAGCCCCTGAGCCAATGGAAGTTGATCCGTCTATATCACGTTTTCGGCAACAAACTTTTTTTTTTTTTTTTTTTTTTTATCTTGTTATTTATTAAGGCATACAAACTAACTTCAACAAAAAATTTAATTCAAATCAAAGCAGTCAGAATATAAATATTTCAGCTCAAGAGCAAGGCACTGGTGATACTGATTATCAGTCCCAGGTCGATGAAAATGCTCAAGCATTTGAGGATGACGTATCTAACGATTCATGCAATTTTTTAGGAATAAGTCCTTCCTCCCGTTCGTCAAACAAAATGTAGGAGGAAAATTAGTTCTTAAACTTCTAATTGATACCGGGGCATCGAAAAACTATATCAGACCCTTGTCCGAGTTACGAAATATTACACCAGTTGAGAAACCTTTCCAGGTTAAATCTATACATGGGGGTACACAAATTTTAAAAAAATGTCCGATAAAATTGTTCAACGAAACATCCTTTTTCTTCATACTACCAACTTTAAAAGACTTTGATGGTATAGTGGGACTCGATTTTCTTATGCAAGTTAATGCTCAGCTTGATTTAAATAACGGTATCATTAGGTTTAAGGGCGGCACCAAGTCGCTCAATTTTAAAACGTGCACTCAGGTCAACGATTCAGACGTACCTTTATCTATAAAGGAATCTTTTGATAAAATGATTAAAAATAGATCATATGCGTTTGCGGACCCAAATGAGTCCCTACCTTACAATATCAACACTGTGGCTACCATCCGAACAGACGATGTGCCAGTGTACTCAAAGTTATACCCGTACCCCATGGGTGTAGCTGATTTTGTCAATTCAGAAGTTAAACAACTTCTCGAAAACGGCATTATTCGACAGTCAAGATCGCCTTACAATAATCCCATCTGGGTTGTTGATAAAAAAGGTGTTGATGAGCTCGGATACAAAAAAAGAGAATGGTCATCGACTTCAGGAAACTGAATGAAAAACGGTGAACGACAAATACCCACTTCCTAACATTTCAGTTATATTAGCAAACATGGGTGAGGCCCAGTATTTTACAACACTGGACCTTAAATCAGGCTTTCACCAGATAGAACTGGCAGAAAGAGACAGGGAAAAAACCGCGTTTTCTGTAAACAATGGAAAATACGAGTTTTGTAGGCTCCCATTCGGTCTGAAAAACGCACCGAGTATATTTCAGAGGGCTATTGACGATGTCCTTCGAGATGAAATAGGAAAAACTTGTCATGTCTATGTTGATGATGTGATAATTTTTTCTAAAAATAAAGAGGACCATGTTAAACACATCAATTGGGTTTTAAAAAGCCTCGAAGATGCTAACATGAGAGTGTCTCAGGAAAAATCCAAGTTCTTCAAAAAGAGCGTGGAATATCTGGGATTCAACGTGTCCAGAGGTGGAATTCAAACTACACCAGAAAAAGTTCAGGCTATAAAAAACTTTCAAAATCCAAAAACACTGTTTGCCCTAAGATCATTCTTAGGATTAGCTAACTATTATAGGTGTTTCATCAAGGGATTCGCTGATATCGCCAGACCCCTAACGGACGTCTTAAAAGGCGACAATGGCAAAATAAGTGCCAATCAGTCGAGAAAAGTGGTTATAGACCTAACACAGAAACAAATTGAAGCGTTCTGTAAATTGAGGGATATACTAGCCTCCGAAGATGTCATTTTGAGATATCCGGACTTTAAGAAACCATTTGATTTGACAACAGATGCTTCGGGATATGGCATTGGGGCAGTGTTGTCCCAAGAAGGTCGTCCCATAACCCTCATTTCACGAGCACTTCGTGACAACGAGCAGAATCTTGCGACAAATGAGCGAGAACTTCTGGCCATTGTATGGGCCTTAAAAAATCTTCGAAACTATTTGTATGGTGTACGAAACCTCAATATTTTCACAGATCATCAACCTCTGACATATGCAGTGTCAGATAAAAACCCTAACGCAAAGATAAAACGCTGGAAAGCTTTTATCGACGAACATAATGCCAATATCATCTACAAACCTGGCAAGGAAAATTTTGTAGCCGATGCATTATCACGTCAGAACGTGAACGCCCTGGACTCTGATTCACAATGTTCAGACATTGCTACAGTTCACAGCGAAGAATCCCTGACTTACACAATTGAAACCACTGATAAACCAGTAAATTGTTATAGGAATCAAATTATAATCGAGGAAACTAACTCACCTTCTGTTAGAACATTCATACTCTTTCAGAACAAAACAAGACATATTATTGGGGTCTCAGATCGGAACAATCTTATGCAAATACTACGGGATGTAGTTAACGCAGGAGTCGTCAATGGTATCCATTGCGAACTACCGATCCTTGCCTTTATTCAACACAACTTGATCGAACTCTTTCCATCAACAACATTTAGATACTCTAAATATGTCGTTACAGACATCCCTGACAAAACAGAACAACGAGAAATAGTAACAACTGAGCACAACAGAGCGCATCGCGCGGCGCAAGGAAATGTAAAACAAATAATGCGTGAATATTTCTTCCCTAACATGTCCAAATTAGCAACAGAGGTTGTCGCAAACTGTAGAGTTTGCTCTATGGCTAAGTATGACCGACACCCAACGAAACAGATGTTAGGAGAAACACCAATTCCCACCTATGTAGGAGAACGCCTGCACATCGATGTATTTTCTACTGATCAGAAGTACTTCTTAACGTGTGTCGACAAATTTTCAAAGTTTGCCGTGACACAGCCAATTTGTTCGAGAGCAATTGTAGACATAAAAAATCCAATCTTACAGCTCATAAATATTTTTCCTAAAATAAACACCATTTATTGCGATAACGAAAAGTCCCTGAATTCCGAGACGGTCAAATCTATCTTGTCAAAATTTCGTATTTAAATAGCAAATACGCCGCCCTCACATAGTGTTTCAAATGGTCAAGTTGAACGGTTTCACAGCACTTTAACAGAAATTGCGCGCTGTATGAAACTTGACAAACACATAAGCGACACCGTTGACCTGATTCTGCTTTCAACAATTGAATACAATAAAACCATACATTCAGTGACTGCGATGAAGCCAGTCGATGTTATTTGGTCAAACATCATAGAAACAGGAATACAGATTGTTGCAGCAACTATTGGCAACTTAGAACTTGCTCGTACACATATATGTACGGGAAGAAAGCAACGTGGGCTATTAGTCGACTTCGACTTTATTGCGGACGGACAGACAGGTTAAAGAAAATACGTGCGCTCTTTTCATATGATATTTCAGAAGTGATTTTATATTTTCTCTCCGCTCAGCGGTAGAGTGCCAATATTTAACTATGTTAATAACAGAGTTACATTACATGTGCATACTTAATTAACAGATTTTCAATTGACTTAACATTACGATATTGAAATAATACTAGAATTCATTTAGTTTTTTATCTTAATTGAAATGACTAAACATCGGCCGCGTTGAATGGCCAGAGGGCTTCAAACAAGTTACAAATATTATATACTTCAACAATTGTATACATTTCAATTTAAAAAATCCAAGCTTCATTTGGTAACAAGTTAATCTATATTAAACGGCAGCGGTGCTAGTCGATGGATAGCTCGTTTATACACGCCGTTCTTGGTTCGAACGACTGCGACGCGGACTTTGCTGTCTGCTCCCTTGACGACCTCCTCGATGACCCCGAGCAGCCACTGCTGTGGTGGACTGTTGTCTTCGTGGATTATTACGACGTCTCCTATTGCCATGTTGCGCTCCTCTTTGTTCCATCGTTGACGCTGCTGCAGCCCCAGCAGATAGTCGCGTGACCAATCCGCCCAAAAGCGCTGCTTGATGGCTGAGATCAGCTGCCATCTTTTCAAGAACGATAGCCTTTCGTCTGGCATCACCTGATTTGATGCGCATGGCAGCGTTCCTAGCGTTTCGCCTACCAACAGATGGGCTGGCGTTACAGCTTCGCCGTCGTTGGGGTTGGTGCTCAAAGCTATGAGCGGACGAGAATTCAAAATTGCTTCCGCGTCGACCATTACTGTCTCCAGTTCGTCCTGGCGAAGCACGGCACTGCCAATGGCCTTGAGCATCAGTCCCTTGGCAGATTTGACTGCCGCTTCCCAGAGACCGCCAAAATGCGGTGCTCGGGGGGGTATGAAGGTGAACGTTATGCCGCGCTCGGCAGCATAGGCCGCGCTATAGCATCCCGATGCGTGTTGATGTTCATTTCTAACTCCGAGATTATTCGCGCAGCACCGACGAAATTCGTTGCATTGTCGCAATATATCTTTGCTGCAACTCCCCGACGTCCAACAAACCTGGATAAACACATAATGAATGAGGTGGAGGTTAAATCAGCTACAAGTTCCATGTGGACAGCCTTAGATGTAAAGCATACAAACACAGCTATATACATTTTAACAGGTCGTTTTCCACGAATACCTACCGACACAAGAAATGGTCAAAAAAAAATCCACGCCGCTGATTTTAAAAGGCCTGTTGCCATGCAGGCGATCAGCGGGCAAATTTCCCATTATTTGTGAGGCGAGAACTGGCTTATACCGAAAGCAGTAGACACAACGTCTAACTATTGCGTTGCATTCTTGGCGAGCGTTGATCAACCACACTTGCTGGCGGAGAATGCTCAGTAAAACGCGAGGATTGGCATGACAGTTCGAACGATGCAAGTAGTTTAGATATGTTTCGATAAACCGATTGCCTTTCGGCATAAGTAAGGGAAACTTTGCATTATGTGGAAGTGGCGCTTTTGCCAAACGACCACCCACTCGTAGCAGCCAAATAACACGCTTTCCATCTTGATGAGGATGTAAAACGGTGTAAGCTTCTGAAAGGATGGCAGAAGCGTCTTAGAACTTCTTACATTTGCTATTTCCTTTTCAAAAACAGTATGTTGAATAATGTGAATAATAGTGAGGAATGCCCTATTCATCTCTTCAGCGGAAGGTACCAGTGTAGTGTAATTCTTTCCTTTTCCATGGGTAAAACGCAGCATGTAACAGACAATTCGAAGAAGTTTTTGATATGACGATGTCTTGTCGATCAGCTCTAAAATATAATTAGGTGGCGCATCGGCCGCGATTAACACCGTGGCTGAACTACTAAATTCTAACTGCAAGTCATTAGCTGTCAATTTAATGTGCGAACTAATTGGCCAATGCGACTGCGCATTCAACAAGAATTGTGGACCATTGAACCAAATTGATTCTCGGAGCTCGATTGCAGAGCAACCTCGAGATACTATATCTGCTGGGTTGTCTTTAGTGGGAACATGATGCCACGTCGCACCTATGCTCAACTCCTGTATGTCGGCCACACGATTAGCAACAAACGTATTTAACTTTGATGCATGCATTTGCAACCAGTGAAGAACTACTTCTGAATCTGACCAAAGCACGACTTTCTCTATTGGAATTTCGATCAGATCCTTGACATTTGCCCAAAGCTTGGCGAGCAGCTGAGCAGCGCATAGCTCTAAGCGCGGTATCGATTTTGTTTTAAGTGGGGCTACTTTAGATTTTGCTGTTAGTAATCTGACAGACACACTATTTTGATCAGCAATTCTTAAATAAATGCAACACCCAAATGCTCGTGATGAGGCATCAGAAAAGCCGTGAACTTGGCAAGATACATTTGGTGCAATGCCTACATAACGAGGGATTGAAATTGAATTCAGTTCGTCAAAACAATGTACAACGGCATGCAGATAATTTTGCAAGTCGGTGGGTATTGGATCGTCCCAACCGAGGTTTTGAAGCCACAGTTCTTGTAGAAAAATCTTTGCACGAGTAATAAGCGGACATAAAAGCCCTAAAGGGTCATACAGTCGCGATACGAATGAGAGTATCGATCGCTTTGTTGGCTGTACGTCTAATGGCAAATTTTCCATTGTGTATTTAAAGACGTCTTGTCTAGGATGCCAAAGCAATCCGAGCGTCTTTGTCTCTTCGTGCGCAATTGCAATAGTATCATCTTCCGTATTGATTTGCTCGCAATTAGAAGACCATTTTGTAAGCGTAAAGCCAAAAGAACTTAGAACAGAAATCAACTCGTTTTTCAACAACCGTAGTTCTTCCAATGAATTTGCACCAGATAGCAAATCATCTACATAAAAGTCTTTAGCCAACGACTTTGAGGCTAAAGGATGTGTTGTAGCATGCAGATCACTTAAATATTTTAAGCATCTAATGGCTAGAAATGGGGCTGAAGCTGTGCCGTAAGTTACGGTGTTTAAACGGTAAATTTTTAATGATTCTGTAGGCCTTTCCCTCCAGACAATTAACTGAAAGTTACGCTGGGTCTCGTCAATTTCGACTTGACGGTACATCTTAGCTATATCTGCGGTAATTGCAAATGGATGCATTCGAAACCTTAGCAGAATGGAATACAATGTGGGTTGGATGGTAGGACCAACCATTAGAATGTCGTTTAGCGACATTTGCGACGAAGTTTTACTGGAGGCATCGAATACGACTCTCAGTTTTGTAGATGTGCTTTGCGGTCTCAGCACGCATTGATACGGAATAAAATAATGCGGCTCTCTCGGGATTCTGTTCTCAGGGATGCTCATATGATTAAGAGAAATGTACTCTTTCATGAAAGCAATGTACATATCGCAAATCTCTGGTTGCTTACTTAATCTTCTCTCAAGTGCTAAAAAACGTCGCTAGGCGTTTTCATAAGACAATCCCAAACAGTGTGGACTGGTCTTAAAGGGCAATGTCACACTGAGGTGTCCCGAGGGTAAACGAGTAACGTTTTCTGTGAAAGATGTCTCACAAAGCTCTTGTTCTGGGGTATTCAGCTTCAATTGAGCGTTTGGCGTTTCTTCCAGCTCCCAGAATTTTCTAATGAATGTGTCAATGGATAAATTCTCTTCAGAAGTGCTGATGAGAGAAGTCTGCCGCGAACAATTCTCAGAGGTGGATTTGCATTTCCCAGATGCAATCCAGCCAAAGGCGGTGCGCCTGAATGTAGGCGAATCTGCGCTAGTTTTCAACTGTCCGTTTTCGAGCAGTTCAAAGAATGTATCTGCACCAAGCAGCATATCAATTCGCTGGGGCTTAAAAAACAACGGATCAGCCAACTCGATGTCATTGGGAACGCTTGCATCAATAAATCTTTCAGGCTGATGCGACGAGATCGACTTTAAGACACTAAATTCAGTAAGCATTTCGAAAGAATTAATTCTTGATCCAATCGAAGTTTGGACCGCATAATGAACTGTAGACTGACGCTTCCCTATTCCTAAAAGGCTGATTTCTTTTCGATGTCTTTTCAAATTAAGTTTCGTAGCAAGATCTTCTGTGATAAAGTTAATTTGTGAACCTGAATCTAAGAGAGCTCTAGCTACCTGATCTGTACCACACTGATCCTTAATCTTAACAATTGCCGTAGCTAATATAACTTGATCGGCACCACTAGTAGCATGATTAGCCGTAGACACTCGAGTCGAAGTTGAAGTTTGTGCCACCATAGGCAGATTATTTGTTGGTTGCTGGGATTCAGTTGTATATTTATGCAATAAGGTATTGTGCGGCTTTTGGCACACTCTGCAGTGGCTGGATTTGCACGATGAGACCGAGTGTCCCGGGCGCAAACAGTTTATACAAAGTGGGAAAGCCTTGACAAATTTAAAAAGCTTTAGGCAGGGAACTGCCGCGAAAGAAGTACATGACTGTATATAGTGGTCACATGATTTGCAAAAGGCACATTTCCCAGTAACCGCAGGTTGTGAGACAGATAGCGATGTTTTACCATTTCTTTTGTGAATGTCTTGAGTGATGCTCTTGCTACTAGAATGTTCAGCAGACAAATGCTGGTATCGCCTATTTAATGCAACCTCACAATCGTTCCACGACGGTAGCTTTGAGTAATCTAGATCTTCTTCCCATTTGGCTTTAGTAACTGAATCAACCTTACTCATCACTAAATAAATAATCAGCATATTTAAAATCTCTGTTTGCGATCCCAATGATAATAGTGATTCATAGATTGCCTTTACAGTATCTATGAGATTGCGTAATGCAGACGGCGATGGCAACTTTATGTGTGGTAATTCGAATAATTTAGACACGCTGCTAAAAGCAATTAAACAGCTGTTATCATATGCATTTTTTAATGCAGCTAAAGCCTTTGGATAATTGGCGTCCGATACTTGATATGCTTTGACGGTGCCCAAAGCTTCGCGCTCTAAGCATGACAGCAAATGATTAAACTTTTCTATGTTAGACATGGTTAAATCACTATCCATCAAGTTTTCGAAAAGGCCAATAAAATTTTTGAACTCGGAATACTCCCCTCCAAATCGTGGCAGCTTCATTTGCGGCAGCTGCCTAGAGTGAGATGCTTGTGCTATCATAGTAGAATTAGCTGGGCCATCGCGATGAGTAACTGATTGTTTACGTTTGCTCATCAACAATGCTTTCGTTGAGATACACAAGTCTTCCAAGTCAGAACGAGAAACCATGTCAGGACTAATCATATCCAGCTCCTGCTGAATATCGAATGCACTTTGTATGTAACGATTCAAGATTTCTAATCGACTTCACACGGCTCAATGGGAATAGTTATAAGTCTTATTTGTTTTTTAACACGAGCAATATCAGCCGTAACTATCTTGTTACGATGCAACAAGTTATCTAAATCACTTGAATCTGAATCAGACATCGACTTGCTTTTATTTTTCTTACCACCCATGGCTGCAGCTTTGTTGTGCAGTGGTAATAGAAATTTGAAAAAATGCGCAATATGTTTACCGAAGTTAATTAAATTAATTTACTCAACAAGTTTGAGTCAAATAATTGTTTATGTAAACGCGCTTTATTTCACTAGCGTCGAATTAAATTTATAAATGCGCAGAGGAATTTGATTTTTAATAAATTTGTCCCACTGTGCCGAATAAGCATGCAAGCGAATGTATTTAATTGTGTTTAATGTTCAACCAACATGCGAACATATAAAGCGAATAACCAAAACGAAATGCATGTGTGTGTATGTGTGTAGCACAATGCAGCCGGTACGAATTACCGCGCAAGCAATTGCAAAAAAAGGTGAAAGAGCCGCTTGACAACCGAATTTTGTCTAAGCTGGCACTCTTTCTATGTATAACACACGCGCGAAAGTGCAGTGAGAGCAAATTAGGCACAAGGTAATGACCGATCAAAGTGAGCGAAGGTCAAGACGAAAAACGACAAAGAGCGGCACACAAACGATTGCGGTAAATTGCTGAGAACTATGTACATGTGTGTGTGTGTAGAGCAGCTGTCAATTTGCAGCAGCGTTATTAATGTGTACATACATACATATGTCACCTTTATAAGCACTGAATATGATTTATTCACGAATGCTTATGTATTTAATTGATTTTATTTGGTAGTTACGTGACCTGGCAGTCCATACTGCGCTTTGAGATCCACTCCAGTAAATCCAATAAACCAATTTCCAGTGACTCCAGCGATGTTTCGTACAATCTCCAGTCAAATCCAATAATCCAATCCAGTAACAAATGTGAAATCCCAATTCAAAGGGTCCACCCGGGGGCGCCAAAAAATGTTGCAGCAACTAGTGGCAACTTAGAACTTGCTCGTACACATATATGTACGGCAAGAAAGCAACGTGGGCTATTAGTCGACTTCGACTTTATTGCGGACGGACAGACAGGTTAAAGAAAATACGTGCGCTCTTTTCATATGATATTTCAGAAGTGATTTTATATTTTCTCTCCGCTCAGCGGTAGAGTGCCAATATTTAACTATGTTAATTACAGAGTTACATTACATGTGCATACTTAATTAACAGATTTTCAATTGACTTAACATTACGATATTGAAATAATACTAGAATTCATTTAGTTTTTTATCTTAATTGAAATGACTAAACACAGATAAGAGATAGACTTGAAAAGGCACAGTTAAAAAAAATCACACAGGTAAATTTAAACCGAGAAAATAAAAAATATTTGGTAGGAGATAAAGTTTGGATAAAGACGAACAAACGCTTAGGCAATAAGTTGACCCCACTATGCGTAGAAGGCATAATAGAAGCAGACTTAGGATCAACAGTCTTAATAAAAGGGAGGGTGGTCCATAAAGACAATATTAGAAAATAAGAAATAGCAATTAATATAAAAAATATCATTCTCTTCCTTAGAATAACATCGACGTTAGCAATACTTCTAATGACGACTTTTACGACCGCAACTGTTAAACTGACTAATTACACACTTTCGGATTACATACCAGTAACAGACGGCGACGTTACCATTTGGGACGAGTACGGCTACCTCGGATACACAACAAACGTGACATCATACGAGACGTACGCGGACGAAACCAGACGGACCTTAGAACTGTTTAAACAGGACCACATACGTAACGTGCTACTCACTGACCTCGGACATATCGAGACGCTAATAGCAACGCTTAAGGTAAACCACAGAAACCCTCGTAGCATAAACCTCTTAGGGACTGCCCTAAAGGTCATAGCAGGGACTCCTGATTTCGACGACTGGGAACATATTAAGTTCAAGCAAACACAAATAGCAGATTCACAAAACTTACAGATCGAATTAAACAATAAATTTCAGACTAGACTCAACGAACTTACAGAAATCGTTAACTCAATTAACAAGATAGAAGGAATTGACATAGATCATTTGTACGAAACAATTTTAGCAAAAATAGAATGATTATATCAGATTTACAAATTTTAATTCTTACCGTAACCCTTTCTAAAATAAACCTGATCAACCCAGTAATGTTAGACAACATCGATGTAAAGGAGATGACACTTAAGCACTTCACTAATATTAGCGTAACCGATTTATTAGAAGTTGCTAGTATTAAGGCTTTCCAGAGTAATGATATTTTGTACTTTTTAATTAAATATCCTATACCTAAGTTAGTATGTAAAAAAATAAATCTATTCCCTGTTCAACGATCCGGTAAAGTTTTGGACTTCGAGAAGGCTAACATCGTAGCAGATTGCGGCACTGTTATATTTACTGTCGGCGAATGCAACGCATCAATAGGCACCACATTCTGCAGGAACTTAAAGTCTTCTAGCTGTGCGCAACAACTAATAGCTGGAACTTTTGCACAATGCAGTACCCGACCTGGACATCTGGAGAAATTAATGGTAATAGATGATGGCGCAATTATCATCAACGAGGCAACTGTAAACATCTCAGGTTACTCGGGCCCATCATCATACATCTCTGGAACCTACCTAGTGAACTTCGATGACGACATCATAATCAACGAAACTCGGTACGTCAACAATTATGGTGTCCTTAGGAAAAAGCCAGTAGTCTCAGCTGTCACTCAAATCAACGTGACTATGCATCGGGAACACCTAAGCCTACCCTTCCTCCACGAAATGAGTCTGGTAAATCTTCAACATATTGGCCAACTAAAATCCACATTGACATACGGGCCCATATGGAGCTGCGCAATCACGCTGGCAGTCGTCTTCGGTTTATTGATGCTAGCGTATAAGATCCAGCAACGCATCAAACAACGAGAGCGAACCACAATCATAAAAAATCTACAAGCAGGCTCTAGAAAGACCGAGGACGCTCATAACTTGGCAGAGGGAGGAGTTAACACCACTTAGGCTGACATAGGCTAACCGGATAAGCGTGCAACAGAGTTGCGCCACTCAGCGATTTGGAGGCTATCCATAAGTTCAACATACGCGACAAAGTTGCGTCCGTCAACAAATGCAATATGATCCGTACGCCAAGTGGCCACTGGAATGTGTCACGAGGCGCATGGTCAGCATTCTGCCGCATCGCTGTCCGTATCGCTGCCCGTATCGCTGCTCGCATCGCTGCCGGCAGTCCGTAGCTTACGTTATGCATAGGATGGTATTCATAAGTTAGTTTTTAGAAGAACCCTCAAACGATCACAACTGATCCGTTCATAAATAAAGTATAAATAAATAATCTTTATGTTGTTATAATTTATATTCTTTATGGGGTCGGAGGTGCTTCCTTCTGCCTGTTACATACTTTTGCACAAAATCATTATACCCTTATTTACCCATTTTATGGGTTATGGGTATAAAAATAACGTGAACTTTTTTTTGATTTGCCAACTTTTTCATTTTTCTCAGTGCACTGTTTTCTTCGTTCGCGAACACAGTTTTCAATACAAGCAAAGAGCAATAAAAGTACAGTAAAACCTCGCTTAACGAGCATAATTCGTTCCAGAATCTCTCTCGTAAAGCGAAACACTCGTTAAGCGAAACAAAGTTTCCTATATAAATTAATGTAAAATACGATAATGCGATCCATGCTGAAAAAATTGTCAAAAATGTGTATGTACATACTATATCGTTTATTCAAATAGTATTACATTATATACATTTCTGTACACATTGTTAAGCAGCCTCGTAGATCCTTCATCTTTTCATCAACCTGGAATACGAATTCGATTTAGAGAAAACAAAAAGCATGAAATAAGTTTATTACTTATGATACATACCTAATTCTTTTTTACTAGAAAGCTGTCTAAAGAAAGTTGTTTTTGCCGACGCACAATGGCGCCATTTGAGTTTTTTCGTTGCAAAAATCATAACTTTTGAACCAAATGAGATAATCGATCAACTTAAAAAGCATCTGATAGATAATTAATCAACCTATAAAATGAGCATTTGAAATGAATTCTACGATTTTTGAGTGCCTATTTATGGGTATGCAAAGTTGAAACTTGTGAAAAAAACAATTTTACGGGAAGGATGAAGAAATAAGTGGATCTGAAGATGCTGCTAGCATGTTGAAGAGGTCCTCATTTTGTCTCACCCTTGATGCTTTGAAAGTTTTTAGCAATCTGTATTTTTTATAAAATTTATTTAATGATTCCTGTGCTTCTTCAGAAAGCTCTCCAATTGGCAAAGACTGATACTCAATTATATCTTTGCCATGCGCCAATATTTTATGGACTGTCGGGGTCAACTTTTTCTGCGGATATAATTCTGCTAAAAGTGATGCTGTTTTTGAAGCATATTCTCCATACTTGGCAAAATCAACTTTTTCCTTGCAGTTCAAAACATTTAAGATCGTTCCCAATCTCTTAACGATTTGGTTGTTTATCCCTGTGATTTGAATTACAGCTTCATCATTTTCAAAAAATCTCCTTGAAGTGTTTCCATCGTTTGAGTTTCCGTATCCGTACTTGGGGCAGTCTACTTTAAGTCCAACTTGTTTGAAAAACGCATCCTGTATTCGCTTCTTTCGGATATTTTCCTTATCTTTGTTTGATGTGTTTTCGTCATAGTTTTCATCCTCTTAAGGAAGCGTATACGCTAATTTCAGCAAGAGCTCCATACACCTTATTCTTGCATGCAAGGGTGAGATCCCAAACTCATAATTTTCTTCATTTGCAGAATCACTTAAATTGTCGGAGTTTTTTTGCGTCATTTTGCAAATTGGGCATGACAAAGTTGACCTTGTGTTTGTCAGTTCGTTGAGCACTTTTCCGTCAACCATGGTTAGGTGGAACTCGTAATTACATTCAATGTATTTTCCTTCTCTGATTTCGAGCTTAGTTGGCTTAATCTTGTTTATTTGGTCTTCAATATCCTTTACTGTGTTTCGTATGAGTTCCGGCGATTCCCTTGCATACTGAAACATTATTGCAATAACAACTGCTTTGTGACCTTACTTTTTCAACATCTTTTGTATATCTAATAGACAGAGCTTCCGATAAATGTTCCGTGGATTAATCATTTGTTGAATCAGCAAGTTTCCTCTTTCTTGTTAAATTTGAACACTCTTCCATACCTTTAGTCGGCCTTCCTCTTGCTCGTCCGGTGGATGTGCTGGGTTCATCTCCTGTCAATGTATCCAGGATGGTATCACTATTGAGCCAGTCCTGGTGTTTGGTGTTGAATCTCTCAGTCATTCTGTTTGTTTTTATCCATCTTGAGTTTAGACTGGCATACATCATGCACAGTTTATTTTTTATATCTTCGATTCTCTGTATATTGCCGTATAAACTATCAAGTTCTTCGAAGGCAGCTTCCGTGAAATTCGTTACTGTTTTTGACTTCCTAAACAGGTCAAATAATTTATGGTTGTTCAACGACATATTTGAAGTGTAATACAGTACTTGTCTCGCCAACTTTTAGTCGAAGACTAATCCAGGATTATACTTTTTTTTAAATATATATTCTAATCTATTACCTGATAGATACCGTTTGGATTAAGGGTTCAAGAAAAGAGTTAGCTTTCATGCCTAACAAATTTACCTATTGTTTGTATAAGTCCAGGTCAATAAGGTCAATTTATGCAATTTGGGTACTTGGCACGTGTCCGAATAAGATTTGTGCCTACCTGAATGGGATGTGTGACTAGTTGTACGCTAACGCAATTTCTGTATTCGGTGCGTACCTGGTAATTTATTTGTATATCCTGTAACTGCACCTGAATTGAGGGACCAGGATTTGACAAATGATCTCAGGTAAGCATTACAGAATGAAAAACAAAAATCAAGTATCTTAACAATAACGAACGAAACAACAACAATAAAAATGGGTTTTCACGGTTATATGTCATAAATTGCTCAAAAATGCATGCAACACATTTTTGGAACTATGTCTTTTTCACTATTTTATATCTAAAAAAAAAGGGGCAAAAACGGGCAGCTGAAACTTTTTGCATTAGATAAAGGAATAATCAAAGAAATAATTTTGAAAATATGGCAGATGTAATATGTGATAATTTTTTTTTATTTTCCATCAAAGTTGAGAAATAGTGAAAGAGTGGATAGTTGGTAAATATTGATTTGCCTGGTAAATTTTTTTTTTATTCTTTTCTTAATAAATAGATCTATCAATAGAACCAAAAATAATGACGATCCGTACCTTAGTTTTTGAGATATTGTATCTCAAAGCCGACCAATTTACCTTAAAATTGTGATTTTTATGTAACACAAAAAATCAGACAACTTTGAAAAGCTATATCTTCTAAACAAAAAATCCGATTACATTAAGGATTGCAGATTTGAAATCGTTGGAAAATTTTCTATAAAGTTCATTCAATATTTTTAAGAGGCACATGCAATTTTTGATTTTTGACACCTGACTTGTTCTACGGGCGCCACAGTGCGACGCTTCAAAATTTGGTGTAAAGGCGATACAGCATTATCGTTGAAATATTTATAGCGCGCGTAGCCACTGCCTCATTAGGGTGATGGTTCTCAATGAACGAAGCAACAGATTCCCATGCTTTCAGCATTTCTCGTATTGCGCTAGAAGATTGTTGCTTTGTTGTTACCTCAGCCTCCTTATCGGACAAACTCTCCATAATTTCTTGCTGTGAAACACAATGCAACTCCATAAGCTCGTCGGTGGTCAGCTCTTGATGTTGCTCTTCCACAAGTTCATCGATATCATTGTTATCCACCTCCACTCCCATGATAGTGGCCAATGACACAATCTCATTGACAACAGGATCAACACGTACTGTCTCAAACTCCTTAATGTTACATTCAACTACACACTCTGGCCAAAGCTTCTTACAAGCAGAAGTGAGGGTTCTCTTGGTAACTGCTTCCCACGCCGATTCGATCATCTTGAGGCAGGTAACGATGTGGAAGTGATCTTTCCAAAACTCTCTGAGAGTGAGATTGGTGCCTTCAGTCACCTTAAAACATTGCTCGAAGAGTTCCTTAATGTAGAGCTTCTTAAAATTAGAAATAACCTGCTGGTCTATAGGTTGGAATAACGCAGTGGTGTTGGGAGGCAGAAACTGGACCCTGATGAATTTAAATTCTTCAGGGAGGTTATCTTGTACGTCTGGAGGATGGGCTGGAGCGTTGTCCATAGCAAGCAAGACATGGAGGGGCAGATTCATCTTAAGTAAATATTTTTTGACAGTAGGGCCAAACACATCATTTATCCATTCAGTAAAAAGGTTACGTGTTACCCAAGCCTTTTTGTTGGACCTCCACATCACATTTAGCCTGTTTTTGTCGATTTTACACTTCTTGAAGGCTCGTGGAGTTTCTGAATGATCAACAAGCAGTGGTTTAATCTTTAAATCACCGCTTGCATTGGCACAAAATAGCAGCGTGAGACGGTCTTTCATTGGCTTGTGTCCGGGCAATGCATTCTCCTCTGCTGTTATATAGGTTCGCTTTGGCATCTTTTTCCAAAAAAGACCCGTCTCGTCACAATTAAAAACTTGTTGCGGCAGGAAACCCTCCGAATCTACGAGCTTCTTGAAGTTGCCGATGAAGTTCTCAGCTGCCTTTGTGTCAGAGCTTGCAGCCTCACCATGCCTTACAACGCTGTGAATGCCGGTTCTTTTTTTAAATTTTTCGAACCACCCATGGCTTGCCTTAAATACTTCTTTTTCGGCCGTTGATGTTCCTGGTGTCTGTTTTACGAGGTCGGCGAAAATCATTTTCGCCTTCTCACAAATCATGTTCTCGTTAATTGTGTCACCTTGTAATTGCTTTTCATTTACCCATATGAGAAGCAACCTTTCAACATCGTCGAGAACACGTAACCGTTGCGCAGATATTCGTGTAACCCCCTTTGAAGCATCTATCTCCAAAATCTTGTCCTTGTTCTTGAGGATAGTACAAATCGTTGATGAAGACCGATTGTATCTGCGTGCTAGATCAGCTATGCTCACACCTCGTTCTCGATTTTTAATGATTTCACGTTTCTTTTCTATCGTTATTGTAATTCTCTTATTTTCTTTTTGTAGTTTTTTCTTCGGTGACATTATTATTAAAAAGGGCAATGCTGAAAAATTGGCATGTGAGAAACAAACAAGCAAGAACTAAACAAAAACAAAATCTAAGCGCGCGATTCCTTTTACCTATTCGCTCGATCCGATTTTTCTGTAATTCCAAGTAATTAGGTTAGGCTAGGTTAGACCAGCTGACCCTCCCAAGGGGGAATGTCACACATAGACCGCTAAAGGGGTCCTTAGTGGGGCCGGTGGTTGGAGACTGTTAGGACTATCTCGTTGTGTGGTCCTGCGGAGTGTGAGTGCTTCTAGCAAACGCTAGAAGCTTTTTAGGTTCTTTCTTGCTGGCTCCATCGAGCGAGGCAAGAAAGGGAGCTTTGAAGTGGCGTAGTCGTTGTGCTGCCAGTGCAGGGCAGCTGCAGAGGAGGTGCTCTAACGTCTCTTTGACACCTGTATCCTTGCATTTTCTGCATTCGTCGTTATCCGTTAAGGCAAGCCTTTTCATGTGTACCGCGGTTAGGCAGTGTCCCGTCAAGAGACCCGCAAGCCTTCGGCAGTCATGCCGTTTTAGGTTTAGCATGTATTGCGTTAGTTTAACATCATATGTTTTGCACGTTATTTTAGAGATTTTGCAGTCAGAGGTGTTTGTCCACCTTAGTGCTGCTGTATCCCGTGCTTGTATTTCCATGTATGAGTGTAGCGTTCGCAGTGAGATCGGAACATCCGCAGAATCACTGTTGAGTCCCGTTGCACCTTGCTTAGCCAAAGTGTCTGCTATCTCGTTGCCCTCGAATCCCTGATGGCTTGGAATCCAATAGATGCGCACTTTTTTAAAAATGCCGAGTGCATCTAGTGCTTCCCTGCTCGCCAGGACATTCCGAGAGCCTATGTAGTGGGCCTGTAGGGCTTTAATTTCTGCCTGACTGTCCACGAATATGTTTACTTCATCGTGTTTTGTGTTAGTTTGTAGGACTGCTTCTGCTGCTTTCTTTATTGCGAATATCTCCGCTTGGAAAATGCTGCAGTGGTCTGGGAGTTTGTATGACAGGCTCATGAGTGGTTCGGCACAGTATACTGCTGCGCCGACTCCCTCCCTCATTTTTGAGCCGTCTGTGTATATGTTTATGGCTGACCGCTCTGCTCCTGAGCGCCAGTCATATTTTCCTAAGAGAGTGGGCGTGAAGTTGAAATTGTTTCTTGGGGTCATATGGTCTGTTTCGACTTCTGTCCCCCTTCCAATTGAACTGTGCCCGTAGCTATGTATCGTCAGGTTGCCTATCGTGTATAGCCGTTGTGCCGTCTTTCTTGCCGTAAGGCGTGCTTGTATGTCCACTGGGTTGACATTGAGCATAATCTGTAGTGCCTTAGTTGGTGTAGTTCTCAGCGCCCCTGTGATGCACATCAGTGCATGTCGCTGGGTTTTTTCCATTCGTTTAAGGTATGTGGACTTCTCTGTGGCTTTCCACCATGCCAGTATTCCATAGAGCAGTATGGGGCACAACTGAGATGAGAACCCAATGTGTCAGTCTTGGTGACAGTCCCCAAGTGCTACCCAACATCTTTTGCGATGTATAGAGTGCATTGGTGGCCTTCTTCACCCTTTCCTCCACATTGAGCTTCCAACTCAATTTGCTATCTATTACTGTTCCCAGGTATTTGATACTTTCCTTTGATATCAGCATTTTATCGTTTATTTTCGGTGGTGTCCAGCGTGGTACCTTGTATCTCTTGGTGAAGAGAATAAGGTCCGTCTTGTCCGCGTTGATACTCAGCCCGGCTTCTGTGGCCCAGGCTAGTATCTCTTTGAGTGTGTGGTCCATGACTGAACTGATTGTCGATGGACACTTGCCCGTGATAATTATGCGTATGTCGTCCGCATAGGCAGTTATCTTCGGGGCTTTCCGTTTGAATTTCTTTAGCAGGTCGTTTACCACCAAGTTCCACAGTAGGGTTGAGAGCACTCCTCCTTGGGGAGTGCCACACTTTGCTTCCCTGATTATAGTAGTGGTTCCCCATTCCGCAAGTATTCTCCTGCTGCTCAGTAGGTTCTGGACCCAAGAGTAAACTGCTTCTGCTGGGGTCACAGCTCTTAGGCTGTGCATTATTGCTTCCGTCGACACATTATTAAATGCGCCTGAGATATCCAGAAATGCGCCTAGAGCGTATTCTTTATGGTGAAGTGCTTTCTCGATGGTTGCTACGAGGGAATGTAGCGCAGTTTCCACCGATTTGCCCTTCGTATAAGCGTGCTGGTTCTGTTCTAGAGTCATCACTGTATTCTCTCTAATGTGGAGGTCTATCAGTTTTTCTAGTGTTTTTAGTAGGAACGATGTCAGGCTTATGGGTCTGTAGTCTTTAGGCACAACGAGGCTACATTTTCCCGCTTTGGGCAGGAAAATCACCCGCGCTGTCCTCCAGGCCACCGGCACATAGCCATAACTAAGGCATCCTCTAAATATTTCCCTCAGCCATGGAGTGATCACGTGTTTGACCTTCTGCAGCATGGCCGGGAATATCCCGTCTGGACCTGGTGATTTGTAGCTCTCAAAGGAGTCTATGGCCCACATTATCCTTCGCGTTGTTGTGATATCTTCCAGAATTTCCACCCTTGTGGTTGGAGATATCGTTTGTGTGTTTGTGTTGACTTCTGTGCAGTTAGGGAAGTGTGCCTCTATGAGCACCTTTGCCGCATCTTCACTGCCTTCTGTCCATCTGCCGTCTTCTGTTTTTAATTGGCTTTGCACCGTCTGTTGGCGAGCTAGCAACTTTCTTAACCTTGCCGTTTCAGCTGTCTTCTCAATGCCTGAACAGAAGTTTTGCCATGCGTGTCTCTTAGCTACTCGTACTTTTTTCTTAAAGTCTCGAAGCCTTATTCTGTATTCTATCCATACTAGCTCTTCTTCCGCTTGTTTTGCGAGTTTGAAGAGTTCTAGTACGTCTTTTCTTTGCCCTTTGAGTTCTGGAGTCCACCATGGTGGCTTGTGTCTCTTCTTCTCTTGCGACGGTCTACAAGTTTTGTGATAGGCCGCCACCAGATTTTTATTGAGGGTCTCCAGGGACTTCTCTAATTTGTCTAGTGAGGCTATCTTGGGTAGTCGTGGTAGGTTTCTTTCGACCTCTTTACCGAACTGCTCCCAGTCCGTGTTCCGCGGGTTTCTGTACGTCTTATTCTTAACTATTCGTTCAAAGTTAACGCGGAATTGTATGTACCTGTGGTCCGAGAAGGAATGACTACTAAGGACTCTCCAGTCTTTTACCACGGTATTCATTACCGACGCGAGTGTGATGTCTAAGACGTTTGATGAGGTAGGACCAACATATGTTGGTTCTTCCCCCTCGTTTGCTATCTTAAGATTAGTTTGAAGTATGAAATCAAGCAGTGACTCACCTCTATCGTTTATGTCCCCGCTTCCCCATACTGTGTGATGTGCGTTGGCGTCTGCTCCGATGATGAGGGCCTGTCTTTTTGACTCGGCCTCCGTCACCAGGCGAGTTAGTTCTTGAGGGGGCGCCTCCGAGTCATGCGCCATGTAGCAGGATGCCATCAATATTGGCTCGTCTCTGCTGCCTTCTAGCGCTGTCACCGTGAGATCGTCGGTACTGTAATTGGACAATAAGTAAGCATAGATACCTTTCCTTACTAGGATCGCAGTCCTTGCTCTACTCACTGTTGTCTGGTAGAATAGGTCGTAGTTTGGATGCTTCAGTCCAGAAACCTTGTTACCAGACGCTATCCAAGGCTCCTGGACTAAGGCGACATCGGCGTGCCCTGTCTCCAAGGTTATCAGGAGCTCCGCCGAAGCCAACTTGCTTTTATGTAGGTTGATTTGGATGACCTTCAGCTCCATGGTTGGCAGTGTCATCCTCCGCGGATAGGACTTCCACAACGGTAATGTCCGCATCCTCGTCATCTTCCAATCCTAGGCTTTTGGTGGCGTGGGTGACCTCCGCCAGGTCTCTCTCCACTTCACCTGCCTCCAGCGTGTTAGTATTTGTATCGTTCGGGAGGCGCTTCTTGAGTCGTAGGTAGACACTACCCACGCCCCACGCCATCTTGCCGAATCTCCCGTACAGCAAGTCGTCAGCCTCCTTGTTGATTTAAATGACCTCCGCCAGGTAAAGATGCCTTCGCCTTGGTTTGCACACTACCCTCGCAGTACCGAAGCCTTTGAGTGGTATAGGGCTCATCTTAGCTAGGGCATCCATGCCTGTTGCCTCAGCTTGCTCCACATCCTCATAGTGCCGAAGCCTTGGAGTGGTGTGCAGTTTGCTTTGGCCGGATGTCGCCCTGTCCCTCCGCAAGGCAAATAGCACCAGGTACCCCTTGTTTGTTTCGAGGTAGCACGATGCCCATTGCCCAGCCGGCACCCTCGTGGAGGGTTCAGTTGAGGATTTTCGCCAGCCATTCCAAGTAATTGATTTAAAATATTTTTTTTTATTTGAAAAATTTTATAATTAATTTTTTTTTTTAAATAAATAAATATTATTTAATTTTTTTTGCTTAAAAGTGGCCTTATTAATCCTATTTTCTTGAAGTTGCATTGTCCTCCGCAGCTGGTTCTCCGCCGGTGTAGTGCCACCCTTGTTGTCGGCGCTTAGCCCTATACGTTTAGCATGTAAGGCAAAACGGTGCGCTCCTATATTTTGTTTTTGTTTTGTTCTTGCTTGTTTGTTTCTCACATGCCAATTTTTAAGCATTGCCCTTTTTATTATACAAATTAGCCCTGTTATGATAATTGAAGACCTAGCGTTTCCCACGATGTGGCCCCAGCGTCAGTTCCAAGAACTTTCGGTTTCCGTGAGAGTGATGTTCGGCTGACGCTGCACGATGTCTTGAAGCGTTGACCCGCTATGTGTTAACTCGACGCTGCACAATATTTAGGGTGTTGATCCGTTATGTGTTCCCTCGCTGAGATTTAGGCCGTCCCCGGACTTCTTAAAGTTGTCGATGACGACCCGCAGAGAAGCTGATTTCCTGGCTTTTACGTGGCCCCGATGTGTTTGCCAAATTCCAGATGATTACTGCTAAAACTGTAGCCGCGGGGAAGATTGCAGGTGTCGTCAAAAGGTCCTTTTCGACGTTGTTAGTGTACCACAGGTTTTCAATGCTCAGTCTTCGAAGGTATGGCAGACTGAGAACCTCTTGATGGCCAGTGATATTTTCGAGAGCCGAAGACGCCGATCCAGGGAATCGTTGGACTGTGGCCTTCAAGGTCCGGAACAAAGAACCATTTATTTTTACTTCATCCTTAAATGTCAGCAACGTGCCGTGGATCGTCTCTTCCATGCCACCGGACATGGTAACCGTAGCAGCCTCTTCGTTGATTATAATGACTCCGTCGTCTACAACTTCTATTGATTCGCGATGGCTGGGACGAGTGGTGTATAGTGCGGTGGTGCCAGCGTGTAGTTGTTGTGCGCATGTTGTGAAGGCTAGTTCTTTGCAGAACGTTGATGTAAGCGTAGCACTGCAGTTTCCAATAGCCAGGATGTTATTGTCGCAATCCGCAACGTTGTTATATCCCTCAAAGTTTGTTACGGTGCCGTTGTGTGGGACAGGAAACAGAGTGACCTTTTTACAAACTAATCTAGGTTTGGGAAATCTTATTATAAAATGTAAAAAATTATCATCTAACAGGACTTTGATAGGGGCTACCTCAATTAAATCAGTAATAGTTATATCTGCTCATTCAATGAATTTTTTAAATTTGTGTAATCAAGAATAGCGGGGTTTACAATTTGAATCTTTGCATGTATTACTGACAACATTAAGAGGTGGCTGGTATCTATTTGTTTTGTTTTCTCGTTAGCAACATTTATAGTTTCTGTTAGCTTAATAATCTGATCTTGCATTTTTGTATTTATAACGATTTGTCTGTCAATTGAATAAATTAAATTTTTTTAAATTAAATTTCAATTTTTCGAAGTCATCGAAATCGGGGGTTCCTGCTTCCACTTTAAGAGCAGTACCAAGAATGTTAATGCTCCGAGCGTGTCTATGATGTATTTTTACTGTGTCTATAAGTGTTTTTATATGGTCTATGTCTGACTCTAAATTTTTTTTCATATGAGACTGGGGAAAATGGTTCATTAGTAATTTTGTCTTCTCGGCTATTTCCGAGTACATACTTAAGATTTGATGAGTGTCTGAAGTATCCATAGTCTTTCCATATAACAACGTTCCCATCCAGCAGCGGAATGTAGTCCGAATTAGTGTAATTGGTAAGTTTAGCAGTAGAGATTGCTTCAAAAAGTAGTATGTTTAGGATCCTGAATAAAAACAGAGAAGCAGTAATAAGAAGAAATGAGAGAAAGAAAATACAGAATTATCTTAGATTGTCTTTATGGACTTCCCTCCCCTTTATTAGAACTGTTGATCCCAAGTCAGCTTCTACTATAGCGTCTTCGAATAAGGGCGTAAGTTTGTTACCAAGTCGTTTATTCAATTTCATAAGTACATTTTCGCCTGCTTTGAAAGTTCTATTTCTTTTGTCCGCGTTATGTCTCCGTAGTAAAAGTTCTTGTGCCTTTTTAATTTTGTCTCTAATGTTTGCTTCTAGCTCTGGTGGGGATGAATGTATTATCTCGATTGGTTTTTTTATCTATGACGGAATGGATCGTTCTGTTATATTCTATTGTTGCCTGGAGTATAAGTTCAACTGTGTCATTCAAATGTTTTTCTTACTTTAAGCATCTAGCAATTTCTGTGAGGGTGCTGTGAAATCTCTTTACCTGTCCATTTGATGTACTATGAAGCGGAGGGGAATTTACGATTTCAAAATTAAAACGATTTTTTAAAAGTGATTGAATTGTTCCTGAGTTTAACGATGGTTCATTGTTGCAGTATACAGTTCTGGTATTAGGGAAGAAGTTCATGAGTTGTCAAAGAGGTGACTCAATGTCCACTATGGTTCTAGAAGCTATGGGCTGAACAATGGAAAATTTAGAGAATTTATCGATGCAAGTTAAGAAATATTTTTTATCAGTGGAAAAAATGTCAATGTGAAGAATCTCTCCTACTTTGTTAGGGACGGGTATTTCGCCTATGCATTGTTTTTGTGGATGCCGATCGTATTTGGCTTTATAAAAAATGTTACAGTTTGCAACTATTTCGTTTACAATACGAGTCATTTTCGGAAAAAAAGTCTTGGAGGATTTGTTTTACATTCTCCTGAGCTGCTCTACGAGCCCTGTTATGTTCCGCAGCTACAATTTCTTTTTGCTCGTTTTTATAGTGAACGTCGATGACCAAACGCCAAAATTCAGTGAAAAGTTTCAATTAATTTGTTTTGAAGAAATGCTAAATTTGGTAAGTCGCATTTTATTGCGTTTACTACATCTTTTTTACCCGCATCACACACTGTTTCTAATAGATTTTTTCTATCCGAAAAATGTATAACATGTCTTGATTTTTGCTCAAGCATATTTATGATACTATTTGAAGCTACTAAGCACTCCTCGACAATGATTTGATTTAGAAAACAATTTATTGGCTTGTCAGTAGACTCGATAGTGTACGTTAATGACAACTCGCTATGTATCGTGGCCAGGTCGGATGGAGCATTTTCTTTTAAGGCGTAAAGGTTTTGTCTTGACGAGGAATCAGCGACAAAATTTTCCTTCCCTGGCTCATAGAAAATTTGAGCATTATGCTCATCAATATAAGTTTTCCACCTTTTTATTTTCGCATTAGTGTTTTTTTCCGAGACTGCAAATGTAAGTGGCTGTTGGTCAGTATAAATATACAAATTTTTTTACACCGTAAAAAAAGTTTCTTAGGGTTTTAAAGGCCCAAACTATTGCAAGCAGCTCACGTTCATTTGTTGCGAAGTTTAACTCATTGTTCTTTAAAGCCCTGGAGATCATGGTAATTGGTTTCTTGTCTTGCGACAAAACCGCACCTAGACCACAGGACGACGCGTCCGTTGTCAAGTCAAATGACTTCTGATAGTCGGGGTATAAGAGCAATACGTCTTCCTATACTAAAACATTCTTTAGTTCATCGAATGCCAAACGTTGCTCTTGGGCAAGGCTCAAGTGTATTTTTTTTGATTGTCCAGCGCTTACTTTGCCGTTGTCACCCTTCAGTATGTCCGTTAATGGTTTGGCTATAGATGCAAAATCTTTTATAAAGTTTCTATAGTAGTTTGCTAAACCGAGAAATTATCTAACATGGAACAATGTAGTGGGCTGTTCGAACTTGCCAATTGCCTCTACTTTACTGGGGTTTGTTGCAATACCGCCACGAGATATCACAAAGCCAAGGTACTTAACTTTTTCTTTAAAAAAGTTAGACCCTTCTCGTGATACTCTCATGTTTGCATTATATAACTTTTCTAATACCCACGCAATATGGTCTACGTGACTTTCCATATTCTCTGAAAATATGATTACATCATTTACGTAAACAAAGCATGATTTTCCAATTTGTTCTCAAAGCACGTCATCTATTGCACGCTGAAATATGTTGGGGGCGTTTTTTAAGCCTGCATAATTCATACTTCACGTTTCTTACAGAAAATTCAGTTTTTTCCCTATCTTTTTCTGCAAGGAGTATTTGGTGAAGTCCTGATTTTAAATCGAGTGTTGTAAAGTATTTTGCTTTCCCAAGATTTGAGAGAATAGCTACGATGTTTGGTGTAGGGTATTTGTCATTGTTTATGGCAGAATTCACATTCCAGAGCAGTAAAAATATGTAACTAGCTCAGAACCATGAATCTTGGTTTCAATTCCAATCATGTTAAATTCTAACTGTACGCGTCTCCACACTCTCTCATGTTAATGTTAAGTAACATAAACGCCTACAGTGTAAGTCCAAGTTACAGCATAAGATCAGTATTGGATTAACATTACTACGCACACGAAGTGCAACGGCTACTACTACACAAATATATATATAATAAAAAACCACAAAAAACTACGAAGCTACCGCATTATACATCTTTTCGATCCTCCGCCACAAAAACATTGGTCCTTCGAGCCGGATATCCTTCCACTCGCCCCAGCACGTTCATTGGAAAGAAAAGATAAGTAATGCATTTTCTATTTCTTCAAATTGTGCAAGTGAAAATTTCTACATACCGGCATCCATAGTCCGCCATGTTGTGGAACCTATTCCCATACATATATATATATATGTTCATACCAATTTGTCCAAAATTGGTAAATGTCCAAGTCCGCACAATAAAATCCTACATAAAAACATCTGTTGAAAATTAAATAAATAAAATAAATTTATCAACCTATGTTCGTACTTACACGATCCAATTCCAGTGTTCCGCTTTGCATTGCAGCACATATGTATGTATGTACATACATACAGACATTCTACCACGGCTGAATAATATTTTGCGCTAAAATATTAATCGCATAATTCTGCAAGAATACCATTGCATAAAATAAATTACAACATACGTGCATTCAAACTTATCCAAGACCAAGTCAATAAGGCTGTGGGGAAGACTTATGGCGTTCTTCGGCAACTTGCGCTAACACAACCCTGGCTGCCGGTTAAAACAAGAATAACCATCGCCAAAACCCTTGTTACCCCCATACTATTCTATGGTATAGAAATATTTGCAAATTGTGATATTGTTAGTCAGCATAAGCTTAAAGTAGCATTTAATAGTATAGCACGTTACGCGTTTGGACTTAATAGTTTGTTCATGTTACATGCTTTGCAAATCGTATTTTTGACTTAGACTTAAGAAACTGGACGAAGTACAAGACTTTAATTCTGTTTCAGCAAATAATATACACAACAAGTGGAAACGTTGCGGCATACTCGATACCAGTATTAAAACCAACAAGAATGGAACTTATATAGAGTCGTCATGAGGCCAAATTCTGACTGCCAGTTGGAATAGGCAATCGTGGCGACACCTCTCTCACAAAGCGCTGCTGCTGCTTTTTTCTCTGCCAGCGCATTTCATGCCTGAGTATATCAAGTCATTCAGCTTGGCGACTGTTATACGCTTTTTCCCTCATAGCACAGCCAGCCAGCCATGCTCTGAGTATTTTGCTTGTATAAACATATGAGCGTGTCTACGTCACGCGTATTATCATTTTTTTTAATCATTTTTGCGACGTTGCTTAGTGAAGCTATGCATTGTACCCACATTCATATATATTTATATATGTTTGCTGTTTTGCTAGGATTTCTACTGATTTTTGTTACTTTGTTTGGGCTGGCTAGTGTTAGTGTGTTAGTGATTTTGTATTTCTACATGACATATGTAATTGTATGCGTAGCATTTGCCATGGCATTCATTGACCTTTCTCTACTTATTATCAATTCAATATCATATTTTGTGCTGATCGACCATTTGCAGTATCAGGCAAACAGCAAAATAAACAAGCGTCAAACAAAATTTGCTTGCCGATCAGCAGCCAAATGTAAAATAGACACTAAGTCTAGGTTTTTGGTGAACATTGGCGATAAGCAGCAAAATGATATGAGTGTATGCAGCAAAATGTATATACATATATGACTATGTGAATGTATGTGAAACATTGGCCGACCCTTTATTTTAGTTCTTAGTTTATTTTCTTTCATTCTTTGTTTTCTTATATTCCGAGTTTTCGGCAAATGAAATCGACATATGCACAACTAAATACACTTTCGCAGTTTGTGCGCATCGCTGCATAAGCGTATGGTAGTTGCGATGGCAAAATTGCTGAAAATGGTCATAGAGCTGAAAACATGATAGAGTATATATGACCAGCAATGCAAAACTGATATTCGGATGCTTATTTTACTAGACGCTTGTTTATATTGCTGTTTGCCTGATACTGCAAATGGTCGATCAGCACAAAATATGATATTTGGCTGCCTGGGAAGTTTGCTTTTTAGGTTTTTGTAGGCAAAATACAAATTCTGCACCAAATTGAATTGATAATAAGTAGAGAAAGGTCAATGAATGCCATGGCAAATGCTACGCATACATTATAATATGTCATGTAGAAATACAATATCACTAACACACTAACACTAGCCAGCCCAAACAAAGTAACAAAAATCAGTAGAAATCCTAGCAAAACAGCAAACATACATAAATACATATGAATGTGGGTACAATGCATAACTTCACTAAGCAACGTCGCAAAAATGATAAAAAAAATGATAATACGCGTGACGTAGACACGCTCATATGTTTATACAAGCAAAATACTCAGAGCATGGCTGGCTGGCTGTGCTATGAGGGAAAAAGCGTATAACAGTCGCCAAGCTGAATGACTTGATATACTCAGGCATGAAATGCGCTGGCAGAGAAAAAAGCAGCAGCAGCGCTTTGTGAGAGAGGTGTCGCCACGATTGCCTATTCCAACTGGCAGTCAGAATTTGGCCTCATGACGACTCTATATAAGTTCCATTCTTGTTGATTAAAACAGGTAAAAAGAGGCCTGATTGCAAAGGGGTACGGATGGGGCAGGGGTGTACGCTGCCTTAAAGATTCTCCGATGCAGATAGGGATGCAACCAACTATCTTCCTTCCAAATTTGGTGACTCTAGCACGAAGTTTGTAAAGAGTGGGGAAAGGGGGGCTGGGGGCAGTATGGCTGGGCGTGGCATCCAAATTTTTGATGCAGATCTTTGTGGAATGTCAATTGCTATCTTCATACCAAATTTGGTGACTCTAGCTCGAAAATTGTTAAATGTGGGGAAAGGGGAGCTGGGGGCGGTATGGGTGGGCGTGGCATCCAAAGTTTTGATGCAGATCTGTGTGGAATGTCAATTGCTATCTTCATACCAATTTTGGCGACTCTAGCTCAAAGTTTGTAAAATGTGGGGAAAGGGGGGCTGGGGCCGGTATGGGTGGGCGTGGCATCCAAAGTTTTGCTGCAGATCTATGTGGAATGTCAATTGCTACCTTCCTTCCAAATTTGGTGACTCTAGCTCAAAGTTTGTAAAAAGTGGGGAAAGGGGGGCTGGGGGCGGTATGGGTGGGAGTGGCATTCAAATTTTTGCTGCAGATCTATGTGGAATGTCAATTGCTACCTTCATACAAAATTTGGTGACTCTAGACTCAAAGACTGTAAAAGGTGGGGAAAGGGGGTGGAAGGGGTGCGCGTGGCTCTAAAACTTTGATGCAGTTTTTTGGGGGTCGTTGCAAGCTATCTTCCTGCCAAGTTTGGTGGCTCTAGCCCCACAAATATGGAAGATACACACATTCTCGTTTTTGACGAAGCGTTGGGGCAGCTGGAGGTGGCTAGGGCGGTATTGGTAGGCGTGGCATCCAAACTTTTGATGCAGTTTTTGGGGGGTCATTATCACCTATCTTGGCACCAAATTTGGTGGCTCTAGCTCAAAAACTGTAAAAGATATAGGCTTTTTTGACTTAAAAATGCGGGGGGGGGGCGATGGGGGCGGCTAACTGGGTGTGGGCGTTGGCTCTCCTACAAACTTGTGACTGCAGATTGGTGGTGGGGGGTGCCGTTTGGTCAGCTATCTTCATACCAAATTTGGTGACTCTAGCTCGAAGTTTGTATAAAATGGGGAAAGGGGGGCTGGGGGCGGTATGGTTGGGCGTGGCATCAAAATTTTTGCTGCAGATCCTTGTGGAATGTCAAATGCTACCTTCATACCAAATTTGGTGACTCTAGCTCAAAGTTTGTATAAGGTGGGGAAAGGGGGGCGGAATGGTTGGGCAAGGCTCCAAAACTTTGATGCAATTCTTTTGGGGTTGTTGCCAGCTATCTTCCTACCAAATTTGGTGGCTCTAGCTCCACTACTCTGGAAGATACACTAATTCCCGTTTTTGACGAAGCGTTGGGGCAGATGGGGGTGGCTAGGGCGGTATTGGTAGGCGTGGCATCCAAACTTTTGATGCAATTTTTGGGGGGTCATCATCACCTATCTTGGCACCAAATTTGGTGACTCTAGCTAAAAAACTGTGGGAGATATAGGCTTTTCTGATTTCAAAATGCGGAGGGGCTGGGGGCGGAATGGGTGGGCGTGGCTCCAAAACTTTGATGCAATTCTTTTGGGGTTGTTGCCAACTATCTTCCTACCAAATTTGGTGAATCTAGCTCCACTACTCTGGAAGATACACGCATTCCCGTTTTTGACGAAGCGTTGGGGCAGCTGGAGGTGGCTAGGGCGGTATTGGTAGGCGTGGCATCCAAACTTTTGATGCAGTTTTTGGGGGGTCATTATCACCTATCTTGGCACCAAATTTGGTGGCTCTAGCTCAAAAACTGTAAAAGATATAGGCTTTTTTGACTTAAAAATGCGGGGGGGCTGGGGGCGGAATGGGTGGGCGTGGCTCCAAAACTTTGATGCAGATTGTTGGGGGTCGTTGTCAGCTATCGTCCTACCAAATTTGGTGACTCTAGCTCGAAGCATGTAAAAGGTGGTGAAAGGGGGGCTATGGGGCTTGGGGGCGGTATGGGTGGGCGTGGCATTCAAATTTTTGCTGCCGATCCATGTGGGATGTCAATTGCTATCTTCATACCAAATTTGGTGACTCTAGCTCGAAGTTTGTATAAAATGGGGAAAGGGGGGCTGGGGGCGGTATGGTTGGGCGTGGCATCAAAATTTTTGCTGCAGATCCTTGTGGAATGTCAAATGCTACCTTCATACCAAATTTGGTGACTCTAGCTCAAAGTTTGTATAAGGTGGGGAAAGGGGGGCGGAATGGTTGGGCAAGGCTCCAAAACTTTGATGCAATTCTTTTGGGGTTGTTGCCAGCTATCTTCCTACCATGTTTGGTGGCTCTAGCTCCACTACTCTGGAAGATACACGCATTCCCGTTTTTGACGAAGCGTTGGGGCAGATGGGGGTGGCTAGTGCGGTATTGGTGGGCGTGGCATCCAAACTTTGGATGCAGTTTTTGGGGGGTCATCATCACCTATCTTGGCACCAAATTTGGTGGCTATAGCTCAAAAACTGTGGGAGATATAGGCTTTTTTGACTTTAAAATGCGGGGAGGCTGGGGGCGGAATGGGTAGGCGGGGCTCCAAAATTTTTGATGCAGTTTTTTGGGGGTTGCTAGTAGCTATCTTCTCACCAAATTTGGTAGTTCTAGCTGCCAGGATGTGCGAAATAGAACCCCCATCTTGACACTTTAATTTACTATCCCATAGATAAAGAGAATTGGAAAGTTTCAAGTCTCTAGCTTGAAGGGTGTGGAAAAAAGTTGCGTTCATACAGACGGACAGACGGACAGACACCATGACGGACATTGCACAAACCCAATATACTCTTTACCTTCGGTATCGAGTATAAAAACGCCGGATTATTTATATGACAAATTACGCTGTGCGGTGTCATTAAGGACCTGTAATGTTGTATGTCCAAGAACTAAGCTTGCGTCCTCCGACAGGCAATTTTTTGTATGGGCTGCCCGACTTTGGAATCAGTTGCCATTTGAAATTAAGACCGTAAGAAGCACATCAGATTTTCGATCTAAGCTTTAATCATACTTACACCAACATATTTGATGATACATAATAATAATAACAACATTAATTAAGGTTTATAATAGTAATACCTATAGTCAATACGATTAAGATTCTGATTGCAAGTTTTCTAAACATATCAGTTTAGTTTATAAGTATATTTAATATTTTGTAATCTTAAACAGAAATTTTAAATGTGACTAGTGCATTAATTTATAAGTACTTCTACTTGTAGCACTAGGATTATTAAGCAATAAATCAAAATCAAATCATTCAATTTACACAAGTTACGACATACATACATACATACGTGCATGCAAAAATATTTACACAAAAAAAAAATCGCCAGCAGATGATCGGCAGTGTTAAGCGCGCAAGCGTACGTGCATGTATGTGTGTATGTACATAAATTCATACAGAGCACATAGCATTTATACATAAATTGCTTTATTACATATATTCCACACACATATATATATCTACATATTACATCACTCCGTCATCCACATTTATATTCCATATATATTCCACATTACATATGCAAACATAACACACAATAATTTAATATACACATAAACGCAGTAAGCGCCGCACTTGCAGGTGAATTATTTCCAGCACTTGTCAAGTCGCCGGCACTCCATAACTTAAACAAAATACAAGTGCAATATAACATTTACTAAAAAAAAAAACATAAAACAAAACACTGGCCGAGCATACAAAGTGATTAAAATTTAATAAAAACTTTATTTTTGCCGGCATAAACTACAACAGCTCAATATAAACAAATACATGCATATGTAAGCTTTGCTAGTTCCGCTCTGGTGAACTGGTAAAGGTAACAACGATTTCTTTGTCATAGAAGCGCTTGAAGCGCTAAAGTGTGTAAGGCAATATATCGTGATCGTCAACAGTCCGACACTTAACTTAATTTAAAGGTATTAATTATAATCTATAATTAATATCTTATTTTCCGTTCTGTTTTTTCCGTTCGCAATAGTTCTCTGTTGCGATTCCATTCCGTTCCGGGTGGAATATTCCAAAATAATTTATAAATATTCTTTTGTAAATTATTTTAGTTCCGTTAACGAGGGAAATTGTAAATATCCTTTTACAATTTTAATTTTTCTGTTCCGTTTCCATTCCGTTCTGAGTGGAATAAGCCAAATAATTTATAAATATTCTTTTATAAATTATTTTAGTTCCGTTAACGGGGAAAATTGCAAATATTCTTAAACAATTTTAATTTTTCTGTTCCGTTTCCAGTCCGTTCCGGGTGGAATATTCCAAATAATTTATAAATATTCTTTTATAAATTATTTTAGTTCCGTTAACGGGGGAAATTGTAAATATTCTTTTACAATTTTAATATTTCTGTTCCGTTTCCACTCAGTTCCGAGTGGAATAAGCCAAATAATTTATAAATATTCTTTTATAAATTATTTTTTATTTAGTGCGAAGTTAAGCGGTAAATATTCTTTTACACTTGACCGCTACCGTTCCGTTTTCCATTTCGTTTCCAGTGGGTGCATTATCCGAATAATTTATAAATATTCTTTTATAAATCATTCTAAGCCCACTTATCAGAGTTATATTTGTAAATAGTCTTTTACAAATAGTTTCTAGTCGATTTTATTTTTGTTGTCACTTCCAACTTAAATATATATCATTCCCAAAAGACCCAGAGGTTCTCATATTCGCTACCTGATCCAAACCATAAAGAATTTATTAATAATTTTTGTTGACGGATTATGCCGCCATATACACAAACAGCTGTCGGCCAGAGCAAAGCGTACAACATATTTAATTAAATTAAATGCGCAATGCCGACATGCTTTATTTATATTTAACAACACAATATCTAACTGCAGCTACTACTGGTTAAATATATTTTTGTCCACTAAAATTGAGTTCCAAACCAACGCACATAAACAACAGCCACAAAAATATAACCAAATAAATTTCTGGCCGCCACAACACAAAGAGATGAATAAAGAATATATTCATTCCATTGAGGCGGCTGATACTTTAACACAATACAAATAATTACACACGCACTGCATTAATTATAACCATTAATTATTCACCAAATTAATTTTTCACCAAAATAATTGCCGCTGAACAAAAAGTAAACAAACTCCGATAATCGATAGCCGGCAACCCAAACTATCGTGTAACTTATTCAACACGTACAACAAACTCAACGTTTCCACTAGCAGCGTTCCAAGCTGCCGTTATCCAAAGTCAAAACAAACAAAAATTATTTCCAAAAGAAAATACACTCAAAAAAAAAAAAACAATAATAATAAATACAAGTGGTATAGATAAAATAAATAATTATTTAATTATTATTCAAGACATTTTTTATATTTATTGCATCGTTTTTATTCCGCTTTATTTTAATATTGTCGTGACCCACCTAACGTTCCAGGTAACTCGGCACACATTATTATTCTTTTAAATTGCAAAGCATAGTATGTCCACAGGGTCAAAAGAGACCGATAAAAAAGCAAAACTTAAGCCAGTTTTTTCACTTTCCCAACCTGAGCGTCGTCATTCCACTTCGTCCGCTCCATCTGGGTCGCAAGCTTCTCGTATTCCAAGCAGGGCACCTCCACAAAGTAAAGAGAAGTTAAATCCAATCGTTCGCGTGAAGAAAAATCCATCGGCGTCACCAGTAGCAACGTCATCGCGATTTACCAGCCACTTCCAAATAGGCTCTCCTACATAGCCAAGACTTCATCTAGAAGCTTCGGCGTACGTTCTTCCCCAGCTGGCCGGCAACTTGCCTGCCGTATCGGTGCCTCAGAGTGTTCTACGAAACCTCCCAGCCATTGAGCTTGCCGATCCAACCTTCTTTCAGAGCTCGCAAATTGACGTGCTTATCGGCGCGGATATCCTTCCGTCTGTCATTCTAAGCGGCTCACTTCCTAATATTTGCGGTTCGCTTCTTGGACAAGAAACCATTTTTGGATGGATTCTCACCGGTCCACTTTCTAAAATTGTGCCGAAGTCCGTCTCTTCATTTTCTACAAGAATTTCGTCCACCGAGGGGGTAAAGCTGGACCATCTCATTTCCAAATTTTGGGAGGTGGAGGATGTTCCAGCGTCGCCGGTCAAGGCAGCCGACTCAATATGTGAGACCAATTTTGTCCAAACGACGTCACGAGACAAAGAAGGCAGATATGTGGTCACCCTTCCATTCCGCAACCCTAACGACATCGATTTAGGTCATTCCAGATCAATAGCATTGGCCCAGTTCCTCAAAAACGAGAATCGTCTATCCAGAAACGTCGTTCTGAAGGAGCAGTACAACTCCGTACTCCAAGAATATCTCGACTTGGGCCACATGAGAGCAGTCTCACCACTTGGCATATCCGCCAGCCATGCTTTTTACCTACCACACCATGCGGTGATTAAGCCTGACAGTACCACTACCAAGGTGCGGGTCGTTTTCAATGCGTCTTGTCCGTCTTCAAATGGCAAGAGCCTGAATGACATCCTTCACCCTGGACCCATTCTTCAATCTGATCTCACTTTGCAGGTCCTCAAGTGGCGATATTTTCGGTATGTGTTTAACGCTGATATATCGAAAATGTATCGTCAAATCCTACTGAACCCTAGGCACACCCCGTTCCAGCGAATCCTCTTTCGAAAGGCCGACGGCGAGATTGGTGACTTTGAACTCAACACAGTCACCTTCGGAGTAAACTGTGCTCCATTTCTGGCACTAAGGGTACTTCAGCAACTCGCGGAAGACGTACGCTTGCAGTATCCTCTCGCAAGCAAGGTCATATCCGACTACATGTACGTAGACGATATCCTCGCTGGGACAAACACGAAAAAGGAATCCATTACAACCATTGCAGAACTGCGAAAGGCCTTGGACAGCGCTGGATTTCCGCTACGAAAGTGGACATCAAACGCCAAGGAGGTCCTGCAAGACATCCCTAAAGAGCATCTGCTATCTGAGGATTTTCTAGAGATCGATGACTCAAGTGAAGCGAAGACCTTGGGAATACGATGGCAAGCGCGTAGCGATGAATTCTACTTCATGCCTTCTGACGTCGCTCTGCAAGAATCATACACGAAGCGGGAGGTTCTATCCCAAATATCGAAGTTGTTCGACCCGGCCGGGTGGCTGGCCCCCTTCATCATTCGGGCTAAGATTTTTATGCAAGAAATCTGGCTCAAGCAACTGGAATGGGATCAACCGCTGCCTTCGGATCTTATCAGTAAGTGGCAGGAATACCTGGAAAGCTATCCTGCTCTAAGGGAACTCCGCATTCCGAGATGGTTGCAGATCCAGCCACAAGGGAAGCTGCAGTACCACGGGTTCTGCGATGCATCGGAACGGGCGTACGGTGCAGCAATCTATGTCCGATTCAAAACGGCAACCAGAGTTACTTCCCATCTTCTGACTTCCAAAACGAGGGTAGCTCCTGTTAAATCCCTGTCGGTGCCCCGCCTAGAGCTTTGCGGGGCCGTCCTATTGGCTGAATTATCTTCAACCCTTTTCCATAAGTTGCCAGCGGGCGACTTTAAAGTTTTCTATTGGATAGACTCTACGATTGTGCTGTCCTGGTTGAATTAACCACCCTGCCAGTGGACAGCGTTCGTTGCCAACAGAGTGGCAAAAATTGTGCAAGTCAGCGATCCTGCCGAATGGTCGCACGTCCGATCGGAGCACAATCCGGCGGATCTAGCGAGCCGAGGGATCCGGTCGCAAGATATGGTGCAAAATTCTCTGTGGTGGCACGGGCCTGAATGGCTACACCTTCCTCAAAATCAATGGCCTGTCACAACAATTCCTATTCCAGATACTACTCTAGAACAACGCACTATTAAATGCAATTTAGCAAAATTGCCTCCTACGTCCGATTTTCTTAGCAGTTTTTCGGAGTTCCACAAAGCGCTTCGCGTTATCGCTTATATGCAGCGTTTTATTAAGGGATGCAAAAGGCTTTCAGTTCCAGGTCCCATAGAACTCAGTTCCTGTGAGTTATCCGATGCTCAAGAGCTATTGATCGTTTGTGCGCAGCGTAGGGATTACTCATGTGAGTATAAACATTTAATGCTAAAGCAGCAAATTCCAGTCTCAAGTCATATCCGTAACTTGAATCCATTCCTAGATGGTAAAGGAATTCTCAGGGCTTGCGGGCGCATGAGGGCGTCCCAGTCTTTGCGTTATGATGAGAGCCATCCCGTGATAATTTCATATTCGTCAACCTTCGCAAAGCTTTTGGTTAAATTCACCCATCGCATATCCTTGCATGGGAGGAACCAATTGACGATGCGTCTCATCCGTTCTAAGTTTTGGATTCCCAAACTCAAGGTCCTCGTCAAATCCGTCATCAACTCCTGCAAGGTTTGTGTGGTATACCGGAACCGGCTACAGACACAGATGATGGGTGACCTGCATGTGGAACGCTCATCCTTTTCGAGACCTTTTACGCACACAGGCGTGGATTTCGCTGGACCATTCGATGTCAAGAACTACACCGGTCGTGCGTGCCTGATCACCAAGGGCTACGTCTGCGTATTTGTGTGTTTCAGCACTGAGGCTATACACCTGGAAGCGACATCGGATCTTACCACAGAGAAGTTCCTGGCGGCATTCTCCCGAATTGTGGCACGACGCGGGTGTCCACAAAAAATGTATTCAGACAACGGAAAAACCTTCGTCGGGGCGGAGAACGATACGGACCGGCGTGATCTCAAAGCACAATCACCAGAGCCTCGCCTGGCTTTTTAACCCACCCAGCGCTCCGCATATGGGAGGCTTATGGGAAGCAGGTGTGAAGAGTTTTAAAGCTCTTTTCTACAAGACCACGTCCACAGTCAAATACACTTTCGAGGAACTCTCGACCCTCCTGGCAAAAATTGAAGCCTGTCTCAATTCTAGGCCAATCTCTCCTATGTCCGAAGATCCTACGGACTTTTTGGCCCTCACTCCAGGCCACTTCTTGATAGGTGGCCCTCTAATTTCTGTATCCGAACCAGAAATCAAAGAACCTGCCACTTCTATCCTGAATCGTTGGCAGCGTCTTAAAGCTCTCCACCAACAGTTCTGTTTCCGTTGGAAAGACGAATATCTCAAAGAACTCCACAAACGAACCAAGTGGCAATCACCCGAACGAAACTTGCGCGTCGGTGATATGGTCATCGTCAAGGAGGACAACTTGCCAAAAAATGAATGGCGCCTTGGTCGAGTAACGTTGGCCTTTCCTGGCAGTGACGACAAGGTCCGCGGGGTAGATGTGCTCACAACTCGTGGCACCATACGTCGACCCATCGCAAAGTTAATCCTACTTCCGATGGGTGATACTATCCCGGAGCCTTCCACATCCGAAAGCTCAGCGCACAATTGATTTTGCTCTTCCTCCTTCAAAAACAATCGTCCTGTGCCGTCCACATAACCTCTATGTTATATGTCAATTTCTTACGTCCAATACTTACACTAATTTTATATATGGAATTCTCGTTGTAGCAAAAAGATGCCATCGCATAAATCCTCTACGTACAACGGCCCAGTTGGCACCAACTCCTTTCGGTGCAGGATGTGCCGAGGAATACATGCATTGAGGAAATGCCGCCGATTCTCGCAGCTCACGGCTGAAAAGCGACTCCGGGCAATCCTGCCGCAGCGCTGGCACTTGCAAGGTCTGTCATAAGGACCACCACACCCTGTTGCACATCCACGAGGCCCGCAGAAACTGTCGCCCATCTACAGGGCGTGAGCGATCAGCTTCGCCCCGGGCCACTAGACCCCCCCCCCCCCCCTAAGCGGTCTCCAAACCCTCGTCGCCAACCGTCGCCAACCGTCGCCAACCGTCGCCAGCACTTCCTAGGCCCATCCAAACATCGCTGACTTCCATACTGCAGCACAATGCTGTGAGCGTCCTTCCAACAGCCGTTGTCAAGCTTGACACTGGGCTGAAGATGTTCGATGTCCGGGTGATGATCGACCCGTGCAGCTCCACCAGCCGTATCAACACATCTCTGGCAACGGCTCTTGGGCTATCCGTCACCCGTGTTGGTGCGGAAGGTGTCTGCACGGCTCTCCTGCGATCAAGGATGACCGATTTCCGCCGTGAAGGCATTTTCCATATGGATCATGATTTTGGCATTCGTACGCCAATCAGGCCTATCATCGCTGATGCTGAGCATTTTAAGAGCATTGTTCTGGCCGACGAACGCTGGTTTCACCCCTTTACGGTGTGCGTGACACTCGGGGCGGATGTGTATCCTCACATCATTCTCAATGGCGTCTTCCCGAGCACCGATAACTATCCAATGGCCCAGCATTCCGTATTTGGCTGGATTCTGTCCGGGACTTGCGGCCAATAATTCCTTTTGCAATACTGCAAGGGGGGGAGGATGTTTATGGCAGAATTCACATTCCAGAGCAGTAAAAATATGTAACTAGCTCAGAACCATGAATCTTGGTTTCAATTCCAATCATGTTAAATTCTAACTGTACGCGTCTCCACACTCTCTCATGTTAATGTTAAGTAACATAAACGCCTACAGTGTAAGTCCAAGTTACAGCATAAGATCAGTATTGGATTAACATTACTACGCACACGAAGTGCAACGGCTACTACTACACAAATATATATATAATAAAAAACCACAAAAAACTACGAAGCTACCGCATTATACATCTTTTCGATCCTCCGCCACAAAAACAGTCATCAATGGTTTTTGAATTTAATTTTCTAAAGTCAATAACAAGGCGTTTCTTGTTATTTCCTTGTTCGTCGACACCTTGTTTATCGACTACCCATATGGGATTATTATATGGTGATCCCGATGGTCTGATAATATTGTCTTTAAGAATGCCCATTGTTTCTTTACTAACAAAATCGGACACCCGTAATGGGCAAGGGTAAAGTTTCGAGTAAATCGGATCATTGTTTTCTGTACGAATTGTAGCTATAATATTTGTGTTATATGGGAGAGCTTAATTGGGGTCAGCAAATACCCTTATTTTTTCTCTAAGCATTTTCTGAAATTTCTTTTCGATTTCATGCGGAACTTGACTGTTTCCTACCTCAGTGAAATTAACGTTTGCGCATTTTTGAAACTGGATCATTTCGGATCCGAAATCTGTTTTTTTAATTTTATTTTTGAAATTTAAGGTGGCGTTTACCTTATTTAGTAGGTCAAGACCGATTATACCATCGAAGCTTGACAAATTTGGAAGCAGAAAAAATTTAGTTGTAGTATCAAAGAGGTGCATAAGACATTTTTCTTTAACGGGGTTAAAGCCATGAAGTGAATTGACAATAAATGTTTCTTCTACGTTAGTAACGTTATTTAATTCTGGAAGTGGTTTTATATAATTTTTTGATGCGCCTGTATCTAAGAGCAAGCTGATCGTTTTATCTGCTATCGTTCGTTCTACAAACGGTAACAGGGAGCTATTTCTAAAAAATTAATTTCTTCGAGCTGGTTTTCATCGTCTATGTTCGCTACTTAGCATCTGCGGTAGCCTGATATTTTTGATATTCTTGGCTTTCCTGATTTCCCTCCTGCGAGAGGTGGTTAACTCTTTGTTGTTTCGGACCCGTGTACCTAGCTGTACCACTGTTTGCTCTTTTTTGAACCTGATTTTGGTACGGGACTTGGGGCGAACTACCTGATTTTGGGTCGGTTGTCTAAAAAATAAATTACAATAAAATATAAAAAGTAAAAAGCCTAGGCAGAGAACAAAAATGTCTAAAACATCACCGACCGATGGGGGTGTTTCATTTGCCAGTCCGGCCAGCTATGCCCCTTTCCACAGCCAAAATTGTCAGTAACATTATAGACTCTATACTTAAAACAGAGATGTTAGTAGAAAATAGAAAAGAAAAACTTAAACGTGAAAACTAAAAATAAAAGTTAAAAAAAATAAATAAAATAAAATAGAGTAAAAATATATATATAAAAATATATGACCTGATGGAGGAAAAGAGTTTACCCAGTCCAGCAAGCTAAGACCCGTCTCAAAGCTGAGCGCGGTCATTAACTTCCCGAAGATGAACTGAAAGCAATGATTTGATTAAGGAGAGAGAGGTCTCATTAGAGAACACGTGGTTTAGGTTATTATATTGGACGCATAAAACCCGAAATGGACTGTGCACAGCGTAATCTGTTGTTCACTTTTTCAAAAATAGCGGGCGAAAGTTTCTAGTAGGTTTGGAAGGAATAGAGAAATGGAGATGACCTAAGAGAAAAGAAGAATCTATATCACCAGTTATCAACTTGTGCAGGAAGGCAACACCAAGGACTATCCTACGATTGTTCAACGACGGGAGGTTAAGAAGAAGAATTCTACTGGAATATGAAGGCCAATTTCAGCCTTGTAAGGCAAAAAGCAGAAACTGCTTCTGAACAGATTCGATACGATCCTGGTTATTTCTATACTGGGGGCTCTATATACAAGAGCAGTACTCTAGGATAGGGCGAACAAGGGAAGTGTACAGAGTTTTCGTAACGTAAGGATCATTAAACTCTTTAGACCAACGTTTAATGAAACCAAGAACACCGTTGGCCTCATTAACAATAGTGGAAATATGAAGGCCGAATGAAAGTTTGGAGTCAAAAAGAACACCAAGGTCCTTGACTGTAAAAATACGTTGCAATGGGGTACTGTCAATTGAGTAGCTGGTAATGAAAGGGCTATTTCGGCTGAAAGTCATAAACATACATTAAGAACAGTTGAGAAGCAACCGATTAATCTTACACCAAAGTTGCATTGAATTTAAATCATCTTGTAAGCAAGTATGATTTAGAGAACTACAGTAGGAGAAAATAAGCTTCACATCGTCTGCGTACATGAGAATGCGAGAATGTGATAAGACAGAGGGAAGATCATTTATAAAAGGAGTGAAAAGTAAAGGACCAAGATGACTACCTTGCGGTAATCCAGAAGTAACCTGAACTTGTTTCGAGGTAGCCAATCTTAGGAGTACTCTTTGTGTCCTACCCTTTAAATAAGAAGAAATCCAAGATATAAGTGAGGGAGGGAAACCAATACGGACAAGCTGGAGAAGTAATAGGTCATGGTGTACAGAGTCGAAAGCTTTACTGAAGTCTGTGTAAATGACGTCAGTTTGCATTTTCGAGAGGAAAGCATCATTTACTAAAGTTGTGAATTTGGTAGTTCTTGTTTTATGTTTTGGTTGCAATAATGTGGGTTTTCCTTGTTGTGGGGTATTTTTCCCGGTAGTCTTGAACTTTAGTTGTTTTCGTTCATTACGCAGAGTTTTTTCCTCAAAGTTCTTTGCAAAATTATTCACAAAGTGGAAACTTTCGAGATTGGACTCGATCTCTTGAGCTAGAGCCAAAGCTGATGGCAAATCCCTAGGTCGTGCCGAAAAAAGGATACCACTAAGGCTTTTCTTTGTTCCCGAAATAAAAACTCTCAATGCGTCTGCTCTATACTTCTCGTTAATAGAGGCAGCTAGAGTGGAATCTTATGTCATGATTGTTTTATTTATAAGAAGCGTCAATTTCTTCTCGATTTCTTCATAATATTGAATTATGGTAGAAATTTCCTTGACGCAGAACAGATAATTCTTGTTCTTTAAGGTAAATTGGTCACTTGTCGGCATACGTAAAATCGAGCCTATTGACAATTGCCTTAAAGATAACACCATATCCGCGGGGCCTTTAATTAAATTTCTTACTATACCCAATGCCTGATAAACTCATCACATTTTTTATGCTATTTCTGCATCTTTAAATATTTCCACCTCGGGTACGGACACTGTTGCTTGGTTTAATTTATTTTCAATATATATAAGTTTCTCATCGAACCGTTTTGCTTGTGTTTCGAGTGCAGCATTAACCGCATACTCGATTAGAGATTTCATAACGGACTGATTAAACGACATTTTAGTAAAGGTTTCAGATGGTTTTAGTGTTTTCTCAATGTTTGCTATTAACTTTTCTAACTCAGTGTCGCTCTTAAGACTTTTGCTAGTATTATTTGTAATTATTTTTGTTTTAAATTGAATTTGTATATAGGTTACAATTGGGGCACACAAGCCTCTGGTTGTTGTGCCACTTAATAAATTTTTTTTGTTTATAGGCTGGCATCCGATACGTCATCGAATGGTGTTACAGCATATGTCAAAGTCAAATCGATTCCCTACTTATTGTTGTTGAAAAGTTTGAATTTAAACATGCCAGAAGCATATCTCCTTTCAAGTTGGGTGAACCGCCTGAACTTTTTTCGACAATTTGCTCAGAAAAGTTTTGGCCGACGCAGCTTGTCGTTAAGGATTATACGAATAGGCGAATTAATAACAATAATGGTATAAGGATCAATAGTACACCGCCTGTTGGGCATCCTGTTGCCTCCACCTCGGCGGTAAAAAACTAACTGAAGGCTATAATACATATTAACAGCTTATCTTTTGATTCTCAAATAGTTGCGCTCACTGAAACCTGGTTTAAACCTGATATTTCTGATTATTCCATTTTTCCTTCTAAATATAACTTGTACAGATGCGATCGCACTTCCCGCAAGGGGAGTGGTGTTCTCATTGCTGTTGACTTCTGTATATTCTCTGAACAGATTCTATCTCAGCATCTTCCGGACAAAGAGTTTGTATGTGTTAAAATATTACTAGGCGGCCGTTCACTTTATGTTACTTGCTCTTATATTCCTCCTCATTCTGATATTAACATTTACTCATCCCATCTGAGTGTCCTGCAATTTGTTTCGTTATTTTTGACAGAAATGGATAATCTAATAGTGGCTGGTGATTTTAATCTGCCACATGTTGTATGGTCTGTGAATGACACATCTTCGGCGGTATTACCAGTTACGTCTGATGATTTTATCGATGGCCTACTGGAGTTAGGCCTATCGCAAGTCAACAGGGTGCATAACTGTAGTGGTAGAATGTTGGACTTAATATTTGTTTCGGACTCAGATTGCATTAATGCTAGTAGAATACCCCCTCTAGTGCTTCCGGAAGATACCTACCATCCAACCTTAGAACTATCCATCGAAATTCTTAACCCTAGTTCAGTATCTAATAATACTTTAAAAACACGTTGGTTTCGTAAAACTAACTTTACTAAATTAAATTATCTTCTTCAGCATACTAATTGGTCTTGGCTTAATTATTGTACTGATATAGAAACTGCTATTGCCATATTTTATAGGACCTTGAATTCGCTGTTGGATATTTGTGATCCCCTCACTTGTTCTTCAAGTGATAATAAACCACCTTGGTTTACGAGGGAACTATCGCAATTGAAAAATGCAAAGATAAGATCATATAAAAAATTTAAAAAATCGGGAAATAGCAAAATCTAGTTTTCTTTCTGTTAACACATCTTGTTATAATAATTATCTTAATCGTTGTAGACTAAACTTTTCAAGTGACCCTAAACAGTTTTATAAACTTGTTAACTCTTAACGTAAGTCTTCTTGCTTGCCATCTTCAGTATACCTTGATGATACCAAAGCAAGCTCTGATAAGGTAGTAGCCGATCCATTTGCTGAGTATTTTCAATCAGTATACTCATTGAATTTATATAGTAGTAGTAATTCCTATCCTTTTCAAGTTCAAACGTCAAATTGCGAATATGTCCCAGTAGTAACTGAGTCTACGCTCCTGAGTGAATTTAACTCTATTAAACCCGGCTACTTGCCTGGTCCTGATGAAGTGCCAGGTTGTATTCTTAGATACTGCGCGGATTGTCTTTGTGCGCCATTAAATAAAGTATTTAACTTGTCTGTTGATTCAACTGTGTTCCTTGATGTATGGAAGGAATCCTTTATAATTCCACTCCATAAAAATTCATCAAAATTAAACTTTAACAAGTTGAAACGTTGCAGTCGGACGCAACCGACTGTGGCATACTCGATACCAGTATTAAAACAGGTAAAAAGAGGCCTGATTGCAAAGGGGTACGGATGGGGCAGGGGTGTACGCTGCCTTAAAGATTCTCCGATGCAGATGGGGATGCCACCAACTATCTTTCTTCCAAATTTAGTGACTCTAGCTGAAAGTTTGTAAGAGCTGTGGAAAGGGGGGCTGGGTGCGGTATGGGTGGGTGTGGCATCTAAATTTTTACTGCAGATCTTTGCGAAATTTCAATTGCTATCTTCATACCAAATTTGGTGACTCTAGCTCGAAGTTTGTAAAAAGTTGGGAAAGGTGGGCTGGGGGCGGTATGGGTGGGTGTGGCATCCAAATTTTTGATGCAGATCTTTGTGAAATGTCAATTGCTATCTTCATACCAAATTTGGTGACTCCAGCTCAAAGTTTGTAAAAGGTGGGGAAAGAGGGGCTGGGGGTGAAATGCGTGGGCGTGGCTCCACAATTTTTGAAGCAGTTTTTGGGGGTTGCTAGTAGCTATCTTCTTACCAAATTTGGTAGTTCTAGCTGTAAGGGTGTGTGAAATATGCGGACTTATCGTTTTTGAGTTATCGAATTTATCGATTGGCCAGTTATCGTAGAACCCCAATCTTGACACTTTAATTTACTATCCCATAGATAAAGAGAATTGGAAAGTCTCAAGTCCCTAGCTTGAAGGGTGTGGAAAAAACTTGCACACATACGGATGGACAGACGGACAGACACCATGACGGACATTGCACCAAACCAATATACTCTTTACCTTCGGTATCGAGTATACAAATTATAGGGGTATATCCAAGTTGTCTGCCATACCAAAAGTCTTTGAACAAATTATATATTCTCAACTGCAACACGGATGTAGTTCAATTATATCGTCTTATCAACACGGATTTGTTAGGCGTAGATCTACTACAACTAACCTTCTTGAATTCACTTCGCTTGTTATCAAAGGGTATCAGGAAAAAATGCAAACTGACGTTGTTTGCACCGATTTTAGTAAGGCATCTGATTCTGTAAGTCATTCTCTGTTGCTTAATAAATGAAATATTATTGGATTTCTGGTGCTCCCCAGGGTAGTCACCTTGGTCCTTTGCTATTTAATCTGTTTATTAACTATCTCCCAGCTGTTATTACTTACTCTTTTGTGTATATGTTTGCTGATGATGTGAAGCTATGTTTCACCTATAATGACGCTTCCCTGTGTAATTTACTACAGTCGGATTTGGGTGCATTGTCAGCCTGGTGCTGTACTAACTTACTAAATTTAAATTGTTCAAAATGTAAAGTCATGTCTTTTTGTAGAAGTACCCCTCATACTGCTCACTACTTGCTTGATGCTTCACCACTTGACCGCGTGTTTGAAATTAAAGATTTAGGCATTATTCTTGATCCTAAATTAAAGTTTGACGCTCATATTTCGTCTATGGTCAATAAGGCCATTAATGTCCTTGGCTTCATCAAGCGGTGGTCGAAAGAGTTTAACGATCCGTACACCACTAAAACGCTTTATACATCCCTAGTTCGTCCCATCCTGGAGTATGGATCTTGTGTGTGCTCCCCACAATACTCGATTCACCAGGATACAATTATATCTGTGTTCAAGTAGACTCCTATTAATAAATCTTCCCTCCCTGTTAAACCGTAGAACTATGCATGGAGTATTATTTATTACTAACCTACTTAATGGTGAAATCGACTCATCAGTTCTTTTGAGTCAAATTAAATTTCATGTCCCAATTAGATCTTCACGTAACTTTTTACTCCTTAGACTGGATCGTTGCTTAACTCATGAACCATTTCGTGTTATATGTTCTGACTATAACAAGCTTTATTCTCTTGTCTTCTTGGCGGCCTCAATTACAGTACTAAAAAGATCGATCCTCTTTGCTTTATCTAATCGTAACCACTAACTACTAATCTAACGCTGGTCTGATTGGGGTTTTCTGGGTTTTCCCCAATCCACGACAAATGTTGGACTACTAAATTTTTTATTGAATTTCCCAGAGCCTTAACGTTAACTTTTGAATTTTTGCCTACATTTATTTTCAGATTTATATACAATTCAATATACTATACTTTATTTAATTATTTTAACAATTTTTTAATTTAAATTAAATTTGATTTCATTTTAATGTCAGCTGCTCTTAGCTGACTATAAATAAATAAATAAATAAATAAATATTACAAAATTCTTGATTTGTTTATTTATCTTTATTTTTTTTCTACATAAGCACTCTACTTACCTTTTTTTATATTATGTAGTTTGATCATAGGTGCTGTTGTTGTTTTTTTTGCTTCTACTGCTGTCGTTGCTATAGTTGCTGCTTTTCGTATTTCCTGCTGCTGTTGCCGCTTCTGGTTTGTTGTTACTGCTCCTGCTGTTACAGTTGTTGTTGAAATTATATTATACTAGTAAGTAGCCCGCTTACTTCGCTGCGCGGATAGTTTATATAAATTTTATCAATAGAAGATAGATACAAAATTAATAAATTAGAAAATTGTTCACAAAATATTAACGCAAAGTATTTAATATTCTCTTTTCCACGCCACCATTGAGGTAGAGAATCAGGCGCGTCAATATACCCTTCACAGGGTATATTGATTTTGTCATGAATCTGTAACGCCTTAAAGGAATGATAAGCAATAAGCAATATATCAAAATGATCAGGACGAGCTCAGGAATTGATTTCCGTCTGTCCGTCCGTCTGTCCTTCTGTCTGTTTCAACACGATTTCCGGCCAAACTGCTGAACCGATCTTGATGAAGCTTTCACAGATTGCTTAGATCATGTCGGGTTTGTTCACTATGAAATTTCATCCCGATCGGAGCATTCTACGATATAGCCACCATATAAATTTACCATATCAATACGATTTCCGGCCAAACTGCTGAACCGATCTTGATGAAACTTTCACAGATTGCTTAGATCATGTCGGGTTTGTTCACTATGAAATTGCATTTCGATCGGAGCATTCTACGACATTATTATTATTTTTTTTTTTTTTAACTTGTAGTCTTTATTTGCAATCAGTCCCTATGGGGAATATCAGCGAATTGTACTGCATAACATTGACTTTTCTGTATAATATGTTTTATGCCATGACTTGGGAGTTGTTATTGGTGTTTAAAAAGGGGGGGGGGGGGGGGGGGGGGGGGTGTTGGAGGAAGGAGGAGGATTTGAAATTTTATGTGTGTGGCAAATCCATGGGGTGTAGCCTCTTCAGTCGCCGAGTCGTTGTACTGTTGTCCAGCAGGTTTATGGCCAGAGGGTTGACATGGTTGTCCAGCCTGTCCAGATATGCCTTCGTGAGCCTAGCCACCTCCTGGCTTATGTGAGGGACTTCTTATTCTTGGTGAATTTCTGCATTTGTATGATAAAGGTGCGCCTCAGAAATGACCTTGTTTTGGAAGACTTGGATTCTTTCCCTGTTGATTCTCTTTGCAGTGCCCCAGAGTGCTATGCCATACGTCCACATAGATTGTAGTATGGCTTTGTAAATGAGGAGTTTGACCCTTAGTTTGCTGGTGGACCTTCTATCTAGCAGCCACAGATGCTTGCGAAACCTCACGTTCAACTGAGAACGTTTTTGTTTGAGATGACTACTCAAGGTTAAACGCCTGTCCAATACCAGGCCTAGGTACTTTGCAGTAACGTTGCTGGGTATGACAACGCCATCCAGGCTGACGGCAGGGCAGTCTCCTCTTCTCAGGGCAAACGCAGTGTGTGTGGATTTGTCTGGGTTGACTACAATATTCCACCGTCTCAGCCATGTGTTTAAGCGGTCCAGCTGAGTTTGGATTATGTTGGACGCCACGATTGGGGACTTATCATTGGCTAAAAAGGCGGTGTCATCGGCATAAGTGGCGGTGAGCATTCTGGGGTCGCTGATGGTTGGCATATCTGCTGTATACATTGTGTATAGCGTCGGGCCCAGGACACTTCCCTGTGGGACTCCAGCTCTGACTTCTCTTGTTGCTGAGATCTTCTTGCCGCATTTAACGTAGAAAGATCTACCAGTTATGTAAGATCTGAGCAGCAGATAAAGAGGGGCTGGTAGCGCTAGCTTCAGCTTGTAGAGCAATCCTGTATGCCAAACCCTGTCGAAAGCTTGCCAGACATCAAGGAAGATGGCCGAGCAGTATTCCTTTTCCGCAAGAGCTTCCAGAATTTTGTGAACGATCCTATTGCACTGTTCCGGTGTGCCATGCAGCTCCCTGAAGCCAAACTGGTGATGTGGAATCAAACCGGCTTCTTCCAGTATTAGTCGAACTCTACGCAAAAGTAGTCTCTCAACTACTTTGGAGAGTAAGGCCAATAGGCTAATCGGGCGATAGAAGGCGAGATTGGCTGCAGGTTTCCCAGGTTTTCGGATCAGTATCACCTCGGCGCATTTCCACTAGGTGGGAAAATGTCCTAGCTGGAAGCATTTGTTGGTGATTTTGAGGAGAAGGGAAGTCCCCTTTGGCGGTAGAGCTTTAATGGCTGGAGCGTCGATACCGTCGTATACAGGCGATTTAGAGGACTTGAGCTCCTTTATTTCGCCAAGGAGTTCGTTTTGTTCTACTTCCGGGATGGGAAGAGACATTTGGAGGGGTATATCAAGGGAATGGATAGTGTCTTCCTCGTCTTCTGGAGAGCACCTTGTGAAGGGGGAGAAAGAGCAGTAGAGGTGTTCGGCGAATGCTAAGGCCTTTTCTTTTTCGGTTCTGCACCAGGAACCGGATGCATCCTTCGCAGGTTCCACTCTCTTTGCGGGTCTCTTGATCCCCTTAGTGATTTGCCATAGGTTGTGGTCGGTTTGGCATGGTTCTACTTGTAGCAGGTACTGCTCAAGGGACTCTCTCCTCAGATTCTGGAGCAGCTCCTTCAAGGACTTGGCTGCTCTGTTGTACTCCGTCTTGTCGCGCGTCGCCGTTTTCGATGATAGCCTCCGGATCCAGTTTATGCTCCAGCCATCTTTGGTACCGCTCGAGATTGGTGTTTTGCTTGATCAGCCTGGTAGTTTTCGCCTTTGTATCTGCCGGTGAGTTAACCCAGAGTGTGACAGCGCTGTGATCGGAGTAGAGATCATTGGCAGTTGAGCTGGTGATTTTGTGCCTGGCTATGCCTTTTGATATGGAAAAGTCGAGAACATCCGGAACCCTATTGCTGTCGGTGGGCCAGTACGTCGGCTCACCTGATGAATGGCATTCCAGGTGATTCTCCATGATGCAATTGTACAGCGCTTTGCCTTTGCGGTTCTTGAGCCTGGATCCCCACCAGATGTGCTTGGCATTAAAGTAGCCACCTTTTATAAACTTAGGTCCAAGGCTGTCCAACATCTCCTGGAACTGTCTTTGCTCAATAATGTGTCGAGGTGGACAGTACGCAGCAGCGATGGTCAAGTCTCCGCACGGACCCGATACTCTAACCTTTGCACACTGAGCCCACTGTTGCTGGAATGCCGGTAGCTCAATAAGTTTAATGCCGCTTTTTATGATGATGGCCTCTCCTCCTCTGGCAGTGCCGTTAGGTCGGTTGGCTGCTATCACGTCGTAACCTGAAATTGAAATTTGTTTTAAGGTAGAGTTCTACCTCTGGCCTGCTGTTGCACAGGCCGTTCGCATTCCATAGGACTATATGGAGACTTATTTGCATTGTTTTGCGACCAGTGACGTTAGGAGGCTGGTCATTGCTGAAAACTGGTCCATAAGCTTTTCCATCATGGCCTCAAGTTTGTCCATTCTGGACGATGTTTGGCTGGAGGTGGATGGGACATTTTCGTCCTGTGGCTGCTGCTGTCTACGCATAATGCTGGCAAAGGACGTGCCGGGCACGAGTGTGGCTGGTGCAGTGTCTCTTCTCGACTGGGTGATTACCCTTGGTTTTGGGAAGTGCAGTACCCTGACCTTTTGGTAGACCTTGCAACCTTTGTAGGACGCTGCATGGTTCCCATTACAGTGGGTGCAGCAGGCAGGGGTGTCCTTGGCCTTCAGACATTCCACTGAAATGTGGTCTCCTCCACACTTGACGCACTTAGGAGCAAGGCGGCAGTAACGCTGAGAGTGTCCGAATCCCTGGCAGCGGAAGCATTGAATGACCTCCCTGGTTTTGTAAGGTGGCTCGACAGAGACCACGCAGCGTCCCAAACGCTTGATGTTAAAGGCATCCTTATTGTTACTGGCAGGTTCCAGGTTAACGAAAAATATGGACATTGGCGTATTTGTATTGCGTCTAATGGCATTTTTGATTTCATTGCCACGAACTGTGTGCCCTAGCGCAGACAATGCGTCTTTGATTTCGTCGGTGTCAGTGGAGTGGTGGAGTCCTTTGACCACTATACGGTATGCACGCTCGTCCCTGGGCTGGAACGTTTGGTAGCGGATTTCATTGCCGTTTAAGTAGTGCTTGAGTTTGGAGTAGCCGTCTTTGTCGTCTAGGGTGATCCGCACTCTTCCGTCGCTCCCTGACTTATAGTCATATTTTAAAATGCCGACTGCAATTTCCACATCGGTTAATAACCTTTTAATGTCACCCACATCCGGGATAAAAATGGGGGGAGGTTTGATGGTCCTTAGTGCGGCAGTGGCGGCCTGTTCTCTTGCAGTGGGAACAGTGGATGCCGGAGGCATGTCGTCGTCTTTGTCGTCGCTGTCGTCGCTGTCATCGGTGAGCATTGCAAACCGGTTAGAGTTGTCCGTTTTCGACTAAGGGTGGACTTTGCGGTTGGGGGTTTTACGTCTGACCTCCACCGGTTCCGTTCCAGTAGAGCTGTCCGAGCCGTTGTCCATAGCATTCGCCATTGCAGCTTTTTTGGCTTTGGTCTGCTTGACCACAGCCATTATCTTGAACTTGGTGGGGGCCAGCTGCCACCTCACCTTGGCACTGTCTGATGTTGACGGCTTCATGCTGAGTGCTATGCCCTTCGTAGGAACAACAGCGTCAGCGGAAAAGCTTGTTTCCCTTGGGATTTCTGGTCTCGCCTGGAGGTATGCAGTACTTTTCCTAGAAACGGAATTTAATGCACAGCCTATAAGTAGGCTGGCCGATCAGAACAAAGCAACGGTTCTTGCTGCTGCTTATCAGCGATTGTCTGCTTTAAAGAAATTTAAATCTTTGTTGTTGATGTTTAGCACACGCGATTGAAAAATAGTAGAATTGTGGTACTTTGTAAACAAAACTGACTGCGAAGTTTGCTGTCGTCCGTGATCACGTCCGATCACCTTGGCTGTCACAATGCAACTGTTCTACGACATAGCCACCATACAAATTTACCATATCGTACTATCAATTGTTGTCTCTGTCGTGCACTTTCAGGTACCTACATGTCAATATGTTGTTTTTGTCGCACACGAACAAGTAAATGACGCTCAAGAGTAAAAATATTAGCGAAAAATTACCAACAACTGCACAGAAACATAAGAGGGGGGAGTATTGATTTGGCTGTGTAAAGGGTATCATAGTCTTGGCATAGCCAAAAATAACTATGCGCCACTATGTTTTTTTATTGTGGTTTCCCCAGTAAGCCTTATCCACTTATTGAATTTAATTTGCAATTATTAACAACTTTTAAGAGCTCTTTTATAAACGACATTGGTTGTTTTTCCGTCAGGTGCTAATACAAATAAACTTTTTGGTGAACTGACTCTTGAGCAGGCTACATAAAATTGGCCATGAGAGAAACAATCGTGTCTTAAGTCTTGTCCGGCTAATTTAAGAGTTTGTCCCTGTTTTTTAAATTGAATTGGCAATTCAGAATCAGAAGGTATTAATGGAATTCTCGGTATGAAAACCGTTTCCCCTATACCATTGCCAGTAAAGATAATTGCTTCGACAACATTCTTATGACTTTAACTTGCAATCTTGTACCATTGCACAGTTTTGGCGGTTTCAAGTTGCGAATCAACATTACAGGTGAACCAATCTTTAAAGTTAATTTATGTTGAGGCAGGCCTGCCGGATTTAATGAATTAAGAAACTCGACGGGGTAATGAACTGCATCTTCGATTTCAGTCACAGAATCAATAGAGTAATATGTCATTTCTTCACTTTGAAATGATTTAAATAAAAATTCGTTTATTTCCAATGCATTGTCATTTTTCGCAGTCAAAATAGCACGTTCTGAAAACCATTCGAGTGATTTTTGAGAGATATTTGTAATATCCGGAAATATTTTTAGAGTTAGCTCTTCAATACTTTTCACAACATGACACAAAGTTGATGGTAAAGTTATTTTGCCATCATGGGTTGGAAATAATTCATTTTCTATTTGAAGAAGCATTTCTGCAAATTCACCAGCTATGCTATCACCTTTTAAGTGCACTCGCATATTCTTCGTTTATGCAATTTTCTGTATTTTGGGCAAGCATTTATTTTATCTGCTCTTGTTCCTCTGGGGATCACTGGAAGAGTTTGTCGAAAATCACCAGCTAAGAGAACAGTTATGCCACCCATTAAGTATTCACTATCTCGAATGTCTTTCAAAGATCGATCTACAGCTTCAAAAGCACCTTTATGGGCCATAGTACACTCATCCCAAACAATAAGCTTGCAATCTTTGAGCACAGCAGCAATTTTAGATTGCTTTGAAATTGAGCAATATGGTGTTTCTAAATAAATCAAATTAAATGGAATCTTAAGTGTAGAATGAGCTGTGCGACCACCATTTAGTAAAGTGGCTGCGATACCGGAAGAAGATACGGCCAATGCAATTTTTTTGCTTTGCCGTACCTTTGCCAATAATAAATTTAAAAGATACGTTCTGTACGGTGTTTGATCAGCATGTATAATCAATTTATAGTCTTTAGTACTTGTTGGTATTTTATTGAGAGCCATTTTAAGATCTTTAACATAACGATTATGATGATGAAACATACATTGAAGATCCTTTACTACGCTTAAATCAACATTTGAAATATTTTTGCAACGTAGTTGAGCTTCCTTTTCATCATCACCAACAAAATAAATTTTAAGAAACTTCATTTCTTCATTTGGCAAAGGTCGGACACTACTAATTAAGTGATACACTTGTCCTTGGACTTTAAAGGTTGACCAACTTTCATTTATAATTTTTGTACTTCCAAAAGCAGTGATTTTAAAGCAGCTGTTATACTTTCTTATACGATCAATAAAATGATCATGCTTTGGATGTCCACCAATTATTAAGTTTTTAAGTGGATCAGGCAAACTTTCATTTTGTGAAAGTTTAACTTTTCCTGCCTTGCAACAGATACCCAGAGGCTCATTTTTCCATTTTAAAGCATTACAATGTATGCATACCAAATTCATACTACCAAGTTGAGTAATTTTATCTGACTTGTAAAGTATTTCAAAATCATAGTTTAAGCCAGACATAGCTTTAACACTCCATGCACGCAAACGCTTTTCTTGATGTGCATCAGGATTATTAGCCTGATGTCTTCTCACTGCAACTCTATGAGCTTCAGGATTATTAGTCTGATCTCTTCTCACTACAACTCTAATAACATCAGGATTATTAACACGATATCTTTTTGATGCTTCTATGCGCTTACCCCTATTGATATCACTATTTTTTTTTCAAATGAAAATTTTTTTTTTACCTTTTTTTCTGTTTTGCCGGTGAACCGACTACGTCTTTTAACAGGATTTTTAACATTTTCAGTTATACATTCACTTGACGTATCAGAATCTTGAGTTAATACTTCCTCTAAAGGAATATAAACATCAAAATGTCCATTCATTAATGGACCGGTAAAACGCAATCTTTTTACAGGATGCATATTATTTCCAAATGCTTGTAATAAATTTCCATTTTGAAAAACTTATATTGTTCAGAAGAGCTATAACACTCTCCATTTAAGTTAATGGTGAAGCAAGCAAAAATTTCCCGGTTGGTTACAACATGTTCAACAATATTTTGGCGTATGGTGCCATGGAAGCCTTGCCTACCAAATAAAAGGTAGGAAATAGATCTAAAAAGACAGGCTCCATCACCAATTGTGGCAACAACTGAATGCGGCACCAAAACACCACTAATATCTAAACCTTCAATAGACATATTTTAATTTGGCTGTGAGTCAATTGACTTCACTGTAAAACGATTGTTACAACGTTACAGTGTCTATACGTAAGTATGAAATTCAATAAAATTTAATATACCAACTGCTTAGTTTTATTTGATTTTTAAATGCACTAAAGCAGCGTCTATATAACTATTATATAATATGCAAAATAGAAGTCAACTATATATAATGTTGCTTCAATTATTAAGTCGAAAATCGACTTAATTTTCTTGTGTTCAAAAAACAACAAGCCCAATTAAAATACGTTGATCGTTATTTAAATATTTAAATAATAGTACAGGAAAACCTCGCTTAACGAGCATAATTCGTTCCAGAATCTCTCTCGTAAAGCGAAACACTCGTTAAGCGAAACAAAGTTTCCTATATAAATTAATGTAAAATACGATAATGCGTTCCATGCTGAAAAAATTGTCAAAAATGTGTATGTATGTATGTATATCGTTTATTCAAATAAAATTATAAAAAAAAATTAATTATACATTTCTGTACACATTGTTAAGCAGCCTCGTAGATCCTTCATCTTTTCATCAACCTGGAATACGAATTCGATTTACAGAAAACAAAAAGCAAGAAATAAGTTTATTACTTATGATACATACCTAATTCTTTTTTACTAGAAAGCTGTCTAAAGAAAGTTGTTTTTGCCTACGCTTCAAAATTTGGTGAAAAGGCGATACAGCATTATCGTTGAAAAAATTTATAGCGCGCGTAGCCACTGCCTCATTAGGGTGATGGTTCTCAATGAACGAAGCAACAGATTCCCATGCTTTCAGCATTTCTCGTATTGCGCTAGAAGATTGTTGCTTTGTTGTTACCTCAGCCTCCTTATCTGACAAACTCTCCATAATTTCTTGCTGTGAAACACAATGCAACTCCATAAGCTCGTCGGTGGTCAGCTCTTGATGTTGCTCTTCCACAAGTTCATCGATATCATTGTTATCCACCTCCACTCCCATGATAGTGGCCAATGACACAATCTCATTGACAACAGGATCAACACGTACTGTCTCAAACTCCTCAATGTTACATTCAACAACACACTCTGGCCAAAGCTTCTTACAAGCAGAAGTGAGGGTTCTCTTGGTAACTGCTTCCCACGCCGATTCGATTATCTTGAGGCAGGTAACGATGTGGAAGTGATCTTTCCAAAACTCTCTGAGAGTGAGATTGGTGCCTTCAGTCACCTTAAAACATTGCTCGAAGAGTTCCTTAATGTAGAGCTTCTTAAAATTAGAAATAACCTGCTGGTCCATAGGTTGGAATAACGCAGTGGTGTTGGGAGGCAGAAACTGGACCCTGATGAATTTAAATTCTTCAGGGAGGTTATCTTGTACGTCTGGAGGATGGGCTGGAGCGTTGTCCATAACAAGCAAGACATGGAGGGGCAGATTCATCTTAAGTAAATATTTTTTGACAGTAGGGCCAAACACATCATTTATCCATTCAGTAAAAAGGTTACGTGTTACCCAAGCCTTTTTGTTGGACCTCCACATCACATTTAGCCTGTTTTTGTCGATTTTACACTTCTTGAAGGCTCGTGGAGTTTCTGAATGATCAACAAGCAGTGGTTTAATCTTTAAATCACCGCTTGCATTGGCACAAAATAGCACCGTGAGACGGTCTTTCATTGGCTTATGTCCGGGCAATGCATTCTCCTCTGCTGTTATATAGGTTCGCTTTGGCATCTTTTTCCAAAAAAGACCCGTCTCGTCACAATTAAAAACTTGTTGCGGCAGGAAACCCTCCGAATCTACGAGCTTCTTGAAGTTGCCGATGAAGTTCTCAGCTGCCTTTGTGTCAGAGCTTGCAGCCTCACAATGCCTTACAACGCTGTGAATGCCGGTTCTTTTTTTAAATTTTTCGAACCACCCATGGCTTGCCTTAAATACTTCTTTTTCGGCCGTTGATGTTCCTGGAGTCTGTTTTACAAGGTCGGCGAAAATCATTTTCGCCTTCTCACAAATCATGTTTTCGTTAATTGTGTCACCTTGTAATTGCTTTTCATTTACCCATATGAGAAGCAACCTTTCAACATCGTCGAGAACACGTAACCGTTGCGCAGATATTCGTGTAACCCCCTTTGAAGCATCTATCTCCAAAATCTTGTCCTTGTTCTTGAGGATAGTACAAATCGTTGATGAAGACCGATTGTATCTGCGTGCTAGATCAGCTATGCTCACACCTCGTTCTCGATTTTTAATAATTTCACGTTTCTTTTCTATCGTTATTGTAAATCTCTTATTTTCTTTTTGTAGTTTTTTCTTCGGTGACATTTTTGTTATTAAAATGCACAAAAAAATCACAAAGATGTATGTAATTATTAAAATTTCACAAAAAAAATCACATATAATACATATATATACGAGTGCTAAACACAGAATGATGCAGCTAGCCATGATACGTATTTATTTCCTTTTCCAATTCTCTTTCATGATTTTTTTTACATTTAAGGACTTTCCCTCGTTATGTGAAACTTCGCTCGTTAAGCGAGACGTTTTTTCACAATTTTTTTTGCTCGTTATGCGAATTACTCGTTATGAGAGGTGCTCGTTAAGCGAGGTTTTACTGTATATGGATTTTTTAATAGTTTAAAACTTGTTTTCAATTTACTATAATTTTCTTTGGCTTTCTTTAGCTCCCCCAGCCTCCCCCACCTTAAAACCAAATTTTTCTAGAATATGCCTCGTTTTGCTCTCTTTTTAAGCAATTATGGCAAAATTCTGAATATTCGGCTTCAACTATTTCATCGTTAATAACTTCTGACGTTGATAAAAAAAACTATCATTAGCTGATCTTTCTTCTTCAGCTCTAATATAGGGAAGTATCGGTGCGTTGTCTTCAAAATTGTCCGAGAAATCATATTCATTACATACAACAGCATTTATTGACGTAAACAGGGTATTTTCACTCAAGTTTAATGTGGGAATTGCACCAGACTTTAAACGAAGCTTTCCTAAATATTTGGCCTCAAAATGTTTGTCGCAAATACGTGACTTTTTATTAATATTTACCCTATCCAAATAGCAAGCCTTAACTCATTTATTAACAAGTGGAAACGTTGCAGTCGGACGCAACCGACTGCGGCATACTCGATACCAGTATTAAACCAGGTAAAAAGAGGCCTGATTGCAAAGGGGTATGGATGGGGCAGGGGTGTACGCTGCCTTAAAGATTCTCCGATGCAGATAGGGATGCAACCAACTATCTTCCTTCCAAATTTGGTGACTCTAGCTGAAAGTTTGTAAAAAGTGGGGAAAGAGGGGCTGGGGGCAGTATGGGTGGGTGTGGCATCCAAATCTTTGCTGCAGATATTTGTGAAATGTCAATTGCTATCTTCATACCAAATTTGGTGACTCTAGATCGAAGTTTGTAAAGAGTGGGGAAAGGGGGACTGGGGGCAGTATGGCTGGGCGTGGCATCCAAATTTTTGATGCAGATCTTTGTGGAATGTCAATTGCTATCTTCATACCAAATTTGGTGACTCTAGCTCGAAAATTGTTAAATGTGGGGAAAGGGGAGCTGGGGGCGGTATGGGTGGGCGTGGCATCCAAAGTTTTGATGCAGATCTTTGTGGAATGTCAATTGCTATCTTCATACCAATTTTGGCGACTCTAGCTCAAAGTTTGTAAAAAGTGGGGAAAGGGGGGCTGGGGCCGGTATGGGTGGGCGTGGCATCCAAAGTTTTGCTGCAGATCTATGTGGAATGTCAATTGCTACCTTCCTTCCAAATTTGGTGACTCTAACTCAAAGTTTGTAAAAAGTGGGGAGAGGGGGGCTGGGGGCGGTATGGGTGGGAGTGGCATTCAAATTTATGCTGCAGATCTATGTGGAATGTCAATTGCTACCTTCATACAAAATTTGGTGACTCTAGACTCAAAGACTGTAAAAGGTGGGGAAAGGGGGTGGAAGGGGTGCGCGTGGCTCCAAAACTTTGATGCAGTTTTTTGGGGGTCGTTGCAAGCTATCTTCCTGCCAAGTTTGGTGGCTCTAGCCCCACAAATATGGAAGATACACGCATTCTCGTTTTTGACGAAGCGTTGGGGCAGCTGGAGGTGGCTAGGGCGGTATTGGTAGGCGTGGCATCCAAACTTTTGATGCAGTTTTTGGGGGGTCATTATCACCTATCTTGGCACCAAATTTGGTGACTCTAGCTCAAAAACTGTAAAAGATATAGGCTTTTTGACTTAAAAATGCGGGGGGCTGGGGGCGGAATGGGTGGGCGTGGCTCCAAAACTTTGATGCAGATTGTTGGGGGTCGTTGTCAGCTATCCTCCTACCAAATTTGGTGACTCTAGCTCGAAGCATGTAAAAGGTGGTGAAAGGGGGGCTATGGGGCTTGGGGGCGGTATGGGTGGGCGTGGCATTCAAATTTTTGCTGCCGATCCATGTGGGATGTCAATTGCTATCTTCATACCAAATTTGGTGACTCTAGCTCGAAGTTTGTATAAAATGGGGAAAGGGGGGCTGGGGGCGGTATGGTTGGGCGTGGCATCAAAATTTTTGCTGCAGATCCTTGTGGAATGTCAAATGCTACCTTCATACCAAATTTGGTGACTCTAGCTCAAAGTTTGTATAAGGTGGGGAAAGGGGGGCGGAATGGTTGGGCAAGGCTCTAAAACTTTGATGCAATTCTTTTGGGGTTGTTGCCAGCTATCTTCCTACCAAATTTGGTGGCTCTAGCTCCACTACTCTGGAAGATACACGCATTCCCGTTTTTGACGAAGCGTTGGGGCAGATGGGGGTGGCTAGGGCGGTATTGGTGGGCGTGGCATCCAAACTTTTGATGCAGTTTTTGGGGGGTCATCATCACCTATCTTGGCACCAAATTTGGTGACTCTAGCTAAAAAACTGTGGGAGATATAGGCTTTTCTGATTTCAAAATGCGGGGGGGCTGGGGGCGGAATGGGTGGGCGTGGCTCCAAAACTTTGATGCAATTCTTTTAGGGTTGTTGCCAACTATCTTCCTACCAAATTTGGTGGCTCTAGCTCCACTACTCTGGAAGATACACGCATTCCCGTTTTTGACGAAGCGTTGGGGCAGATGGGGGTGGCTAGTGCGGTATTGGTGGGCGTGGCATCCAAAATTTGGATGCAGTTTTTGGGGGGTCATCATCACCTATCTTGGCACCAAATTTGGTGGCTATAGCTCAAAAACTGTGGGAGATATAGGCTTTTTTGTCTTTAAAATGCGGGGGGCTGGGGCGGAATGGGTAGGCGGGGCTCCAAAATTTTTGATGCAGTTTTTCTCACCAAATTTGGTAGTTCTAGCTGTCAGGATGTGCGAAATATGTGGATTTATCGGTTTTGAGTTATCGAATTTATCGATTTGCGAGCCCCCCAGTTATCGTAGAACCCCCATCTTGACACTTTAATTTACTATCCCATAGATAAAGAGAATTGGAAAGTTTCAAGTCTCTAGCTTGAAGGGTGTGGAAAAAAGTTGCGTTCATACAGACGGACAGACGGACAGACACCATGACGGACATTGCACAAACCCAATATACTCTTTACCTTCGGTATCGAGTATAAAAAGAGATGCATTAGATGGAAATGAAAATAACCTAACCGGAAAATCTTTTGAACATTTCCTATAGCTTCTATAGCAAGATTTAATAATGCATTTACTACTTGCAAGTCTAATATCTTTTTTCTTAAGAGCAGCCATTATCAGACAGACGCATACACCCAAAGATAATATCAGTAGTTAACAAATTCAGCTTTTACCTTATTACTGCCACTTGCACATCTGCAATCACACACAAGCACCGATAGAAAATTGCGCCAAAATATAATTGGGTGTCTCTTGCCGTGTTAACTAAGTAAAGTCACTAAATCACTTACCTCTGGCTTTTTATACTCGATACCGAAGGTAAAGAGTATATTGGTTTTGTGCAATGTCCGTCATGGTGTCTGTCCGTCTGTCCGTCTGTCCGTCCGTATGTGTGCAAGTTTTTTCCACACCCTTCAAGCTAGGGACTTGAAACTTTCCAATTCTCTTTATCTATGGGATAGTAAATTAAAGTGTCAAGATTGGGGTTCTACGATAACTGGGGGGCTGGCAAATCGATAAATTCGATAACTCAAAACCGATAAATCCACATATTTCGCACATCCTTACAGCTAGAACTACCAAATTTGGTAAGAAGATAGCTACTTTCAACCCCACATCCTTACAGCTAGAACTACCAAATTTGGTAAGAAGATAGCTACTTTCAACCCCCAAAAAACTGCATCAAGAATTCTTGAGCCACGCCCACCCATTCCGCCCCCAGCCCCCCCCATTTCAAAGTCAATAAAGCCTATATCTCCCACAGTTTTTGAGCTATAGCCACCAAATTTAGTACCAAGTACCCCCCAAAAACTGCATCAAAAGTTTGGATGCCACGTCTAACGATACGACCCTAGCCGCCCCCATCCACCACAACGCTTCGTCAAAAACGGGAAAGCGTGTATATTCCAAAGTTTTGAAGCTAGAGCCTCCAAATTTGGTATTAAGATAGCTGGTAAAAACCCCGAATGATCTGCATCAAAGTTTTGGAGCCACGCCCACCCATTTCGCCCCCTTTCCCCGCCTTTTACAAACAATTAGCTAGAGTCACCAAATTTGGTATGAAGATAGCAATTGACATTTGCAAAGATCTGCATCAAAAATTTGGATGCCACGCCCACCCATACCGCCCCCAGCCCCCCTCTACCCGCTTGTTACAATTTTCGAGCTAGAGTCACCAAATTTGATATGAAGATATCAATTGACATTTCACAAAGATCTGCAGTAAAAATTTGGATGCCACACCCACCCATACCGCCCCCAGCCCCTCTTTCCCTACCTTTTACAAACTTCGAGCTAGAGTCACCAAATTTGGTATGAAGATAGCAATTGACATTCCACAAAGATCTGCATCAAAAATTTGGATGCCGTGCCCAGCCATACTGCCCCCAGCACCCCTCTCCCCAATTTTAACAAACTTCGAGCTAGAGTCACCAAATTTGGTATGAAGATATCAATTGACATTTCACAAAGATCTGCAGTAAAAATTTGGATGCCACACCCACCCATACCGCCCCCAGCCCCCTTTCCACAGCTTGTACAAACTTTGAGCTAGAGTCACCAAAGTTGGAAGGAAGATAGTTGGTGGCATCCCCATCTGCGTCGGATAATCTTCAAGGCAGCGTACACCCCTGCCCCATCCGTACCCCTTTGCAATCAGGCCTCTTTTTAAGCGGTTTTAATACTGGTATCGAATATGCCGCAGTCGGTTGCGTCCGACTGCAACGTTTTCACTTGTTTTGAATTGCTTAAGTAACTCTAAGTTTAGTTGAATAAATCTAATATGAAATACTTTATATTAGTATGTTAAATTAGAAGAAAGGGGATAATTTGTGGCACGGCTTAAGAAAAACACTAGTCGGCAATAAAGTATCGAACCATTCTAATCAAACTTTCGCGCGCTTTCATGTGCATACATACAAATGTATGTGTATTCATCTATGTGCCTCTTCGCAGAGTAACAAAGCAGAATGCTAATATAAAACAAGCGACTCATATGTATTTACCTAAAATAAATAATAATTTTGTATGAAAGAATAAATCCTTAAACATACATATATATAAATGTAATATTTTTTAACATAATTATACTCGATACCGAAGGTAAAGAGTATATTGGGTTTGTGCAATGTCCGTCATGGTGTCTGTCCGTCTGTCCGTCTGTATGAACGCAACTTTTTTCCACACCCTTCAAGCTAGAGACTTGAAACTTTAAAATTCTCTTTATCTATGGGATAGTAAATTAAAGTGTCAAGATGGGGGTTCTACGATAACTGGGGGGCTCGCAAATCGATAAATTCGATAACTCAAAACCGATAAATCCACATATTTCGCACATCCTGACAGCTAGAACTACCAAATTTGGTGAGAAGATAGCTACTAGCAACCCCAAAAAAACTGCATCAAAAATTTTGGAGCTTCGCCCACCCATTCCGCCCCCAGCCCCCCCGCATTTTGAAATCAGAAAAGCCTATATCTCCCACAGTTTTTTATCTAGAGTCATCAAATTTGGTGCCAAGATAGGTGATGATGACCCCCCAAAAACTGCATCAAAAGTTTGGATGCCACGCCTACCAATACCGCCCTAGCCACCCCCATCTGCCCCAACGCATCGTCAAAAACGGGAATTAGTGTATCTTCCAGAGTAGTGGAGCTAGAGCCACCAAATTTGGTAGGAAGATAGCAATTGACATTCCACACAGATCTGCATCAAAACTTTGGATGCCACGCCCAACCATACCGCCCCCAGCCCCCCTTTCCCCATTTTATACAAACTTCGAGCTAGAGTCACCAAATTTGGTATGAAGATAGCAATTGACATCCCACATGGATCGGCAGCAAAAATTTGAATGCCACGCCCACCCATACCGCCCCCAAGCCCCATAGCCCCCCTTTCACCACCTTTTACATGCTTCGAGCTAGAGTCACCAAATTTGGTAGGAAGATAGCTGACAACGACCCCCAACAATCTGCATCAAAGTTTTGGAGCCACGCCCACCCATTCCGCCCCCAGCCCCCCGCATTTTTAAGTCAAAAAAGTCTATATCTTTTACAGTTTTTGAGCTAGAGCCACCAAATTTGGTGCTAAGATAGGTGATCATGACCCCCCAAAAACTGCATCAAAAGTTTGGATGCCACGCCTACCAATACCGCCCTAGCCACCTCCAGCTGCCCCAACGCTTCGTCAAAAACGAGAATGCGTGTATCTTCCATATTTGTGGGGCTAGAGCCACCAAACTTGGCAGGAAGATAGCTTGCAACGACCCCCAAAAAACTGCATCAAAGTTTTGGAGCCACGCGCACCCCTTCCACCCCCTTTCCCCACCTTTTACAGTCTTTGAGTCTAGAGTCACCAAATTTTGTATGAAGGTAGCAATTGACATTCCACATAGATCTGCAGCATAAATTTGAATGCCACTCCCACCCATACCGCCCCCAGCCCCCCTCTCCCCACTTTTTACAAACTTTGAGTTAGAGTCACCAAATTTGGAAGGAAGGTAGCAATTGACATTCCACATAGATCTGCAGCAAAACTTTGGATGCCACGCCCACCCATACCGGCCCCAGCCCCCCTTTCCCCACTTTTTACAAACTTTGAGCTAGAGTCGCCAAAATTGGTATGAAGATAGCAATTGACATTCCACACAGATCTGCATCAAAACTTTGGATGCCACGCCCACCCATACCGCCCCCAGCTCCCTTTCCCCACATTTAACAATTTTCGAGCTAGAGTCACCAAATTTGGTATGAAGATAGCAATTGACATTCCACAAAGATCTGCATCAAAAATTTGGATGCCACGCCCAGCCATACTGCCCCCAGCCCCCCTTTCCCCACTCTTTACAAACTTCGTGCTAGAGTCACCAAATTTGGTATGAAGATAGCAATTGACATTTCACAAATATCTGCAGCAAAGATTTGGATGCCACGCCCACCCATACTGCCCCCAGCCCCTCTTTCCCCACTTTTTACAAACTTTCAGCTAGAGTCACCAAATTTGGAAGGAAGATAGTTGGTTGCATCCCTATCTGCATCGGAGAATCTTTAAGGCAGCGTACACCCCTGCCCCATCCGTACCCCTTTGCAATCAGGCCTCTTTTTACCTGTTTTAATACTGGTATCGAGTATGCCGCAGTCGGTTGCGTCCGACTGCAACGTTTCCACTTGTTAATAATAAATATAGTTGCCCAACCAACAGCCCTGCACCAACATGCAAATGTATGTACATGTAAAAAATCATTTTGTAGATGTTGAGAAAGGTCAGGTTTTTCTATTGACGGTCACCAGCAGATCAACAAAGCGCACACATGCATACGCATAAAATATATATATTCATGTGCACGCACACATCAAACGAAATTCGTTCTTTTCTGCCTCTACCAAAATGACAAAGCCAGTGCAATTCTGTTTTGCTTCAACGTACAAAATGCACGAAGTAAAAATACCCTTTGTACCAATATTGAATAATAGCCAATTAAAACTCAAATATTTACTTTTTATGTATATATATAGTTTACTTTCGATAAATAAATAAAAAATATGAACACAAATAATATTAAAGTATCTCACGTTTTGCTATTTATTTTGACAAAGTTCATATTAAATTTAAATTACCCTTCCAAGTTGGACTGCATAAAGCAGATTCAAGCAGAAGTCTGAAATTGTCGATTTTATATTTTGTGCGGCAGTTCTGTTTTGCTTCTTTTGTGTATACACACACACACACACGCACACTAATAGACTTAAATAGCGAACATGTTGAATAGGAGCATGAACAGACGAATGTTGAGTGTTGGATAACCTAATATAATATAAGTGCTATTGTTGATATGTAATTTAATAATATATTTGTTATAGTTGTTAATTTTGATTAGAATAAGTTAGCACTAACCTAACAATTGAGAAATTTGTAAAAATAGTCTAATAAAATAACATATTTCAATATTTCATATTTCTTCGAAATAGCATTTTCTTGTGTTGCTGTTTGTGGGAATTCATAGATTTCTGGGTGTTTACACATTTTTGTTGCTGCTTGTAAAAAATGCTTTATCTTAAATGTATTGTTTTGATATGACTTAATTATATGTTAATAGAAAATAAATGTATCATATAATCATCAATCATAGATATATTTAAATATATAAATAATATAGCAAAATTTTAAAATTATTTCATATGTGCTTTTTAATAAACAAAATAAGAAAGTCTTAAATATATACACCTGTGAAAAATAAAAATATCATAAAAACTGAGACAGGTTCTTGTACACTTGACATGCATACAAATAACTATTAAAGCATAAATGTGAGCGCAAACATTCATTCACTGTTCAAATTTAAAAATCCCACCCCAAAATAACAAATCCATTACACGCAAAAATAACAAAACCATACACGCAAGTCTCACACGCACATAAACAGCAGAGCTGCGTGGACCGACCGTCTCATTCGGCTGCCTCTCTACATCTAAGCGCAAACAAAAATAATTCTGGCCAAGAACTCGAGAGCTTCCATTCGGCTCGACACCCGAAGTGCTATGGGAGCACTCAGAAAGTTTTTCACAAAAATGTACAGCATAGGCGTTCCCAACAAGCCCCGTTAGCAATGATTGCTCTATAATACTTTACCATATACTTACTGCTTAACGTAACTTAACTGGGGGGCTGGCAATTCGATAAATTCGATTACTCCAAACCGATAAATCCACATATTTTGCACATCCTTAAAGCTAGAACTACCAAATTTGGTGGGCAGATAGCTACTAGCAACCCCCATTCCGCCCCCAACACCCCCCCCCCCCAACAACCGAATTTTGAAATCAGAAAAGCCTATATCTCCCACAATTTTTGAGCTAGAGGCACCAAATTTGGTGCCAAGATAGGCGATAATGACCCCCCAGAAACTGCATTAAAAGTTTGGATTCCACGCCCACCAATACCGCCCTAGCAGACCCATCCACCCCAACCCTTCGTCAAAAACGGGAATGCGTGTTTCTTCCAGAGTTGTGGAGCTAGATTCACCATATTTGGTAGGAAGCTAGCTGGCAACGACCCCCAACAAGTGGAAACGTTGCAGTTGGACCCAACCGACTGCGGTATACTCGTTACCAGTATTAAAACCGGTAAAAACAGTCCTGATTGCAATGAGGAATGAATGCGGCAGAAGTGTACGCTACCTTAAAGATTCTGCGATGCAGATGGGGTGCCACCACTTGTCTTCGTTCCAAATTTGGTGACTCTAGCTCAAATTTTGTAAAAGATAGGGAAAGGGAGGTTGGGGGCGGTATGGGTGGGCGTGGCATCCAAATGTTTGCTGCAGATCTATGTGGAATGTCAGGCCGTCAGCCGTCAGGTGCTATAGGGGGATGATCACGCAGTGTCTAATGCCGGTACTAGTACTGGTATCTAGGCTGCGTGCCGTATCTGTAGCGCACTGGCGGAAGTGCGACTATACTCTCCTCGCGAGGGCGGCTGGAAACAGGCTTTTGGTTAGGTCATGTCTCTGCCAATGAGTGCTGGCAAATCGTAGTCGGGCGAGAGAAGACAACCCTCCAAATCACCTCAAGCCAAGGTGGAACAGCATACGCCGATGGTTGCGTGGCCGGGGAGAAGCTCGGTCTCTAGTATGCGGACTCAGGGGGAACAGCCGACCCACCCTGTTTTATGTAGGCTTCCCGCGGTACATGGGCTCTGCCGCGGGTGACGATCCCCTTCCCTATTACTCGTGGGAACAAATATGAACTCATACATTAATAAAAACAAAGAGGCCGACACTCGCCCACAGTCGGGTGGGACTAACAATCCCTCATCTTCTGCGCTGCCCGGTAAGCCAGCGGGCAGTGCTATTCCAGGTGTACGCGGTAAGGTTCCGGACAGGCAGCCGAGTCGTGGGGCGAGACCTGGATACAAGGTGCCGGCTAGAGCTCCGCAGAGCATACATGCGGCGGGCTCAGCCTCCACCCCAAACCGGGCCTCAATCTCGATAAAGCCGAGCATGCCCGGACCTAAGAAACCGTCGTACAACGACAAGAGACGTGCTGCGGGTATCTTGACCCGGAACCTTTCTGGCACAGAAACATCGCCAGAAGGTTCGCAGCTGGTGGAGTGGGCAAAACCAATTTTGCCCGATTTTCATCCAGCTCCAGCGAAAGAGCCAGATGCCGCTAAGCCAAAGCGGCAGCTACCGGAAGCTAGTAGCGCACCACAAGCCAAGCGGTCGCGCCAGCAGCTCGGGACGAAATCCTGCGCCGAGGTGACGAGGGGTAAGGTTCTTCTCGGTGTCCTGGATAAGGGCAGCCAAGGGGGGCCAAATCCCGAGGAGCCAGTGGCCGTGGGTGGAGAACGAGCTGCAAGGAGCCTTTTTGCAGATCATGCTGGCAAATGGAGGACCACCGCCCGTATGCCAAGATGCCAGCTGGCATCAAGGATGCGTGAAGGTGGTGGCATGCGCTGATATGCACTCAGCCAAGATCTACAAAGAGGCCATTTCCGCCCTCGGTGAGGTCTACCCTGGGGCCAAGTTGGAGGCTGTGGACTGGAAGGATGTGCCCAGCAGACCTAGGGCTCGAGTATAGCTCGGTATCGGCTAAACCCGATGATCCGGCCGAGATCCTAAAGGTCTTCAAATTTTGCAACCCTCAGCTGCCGTCAAGCGACTGGCGGGTGGCAAAATTGGAAAAGGCGGATGGTCCACGGAACCAGATTCTCTTGGTGTTGAACGACAAGACTGTCGAGCACCTCGCCGATTCCGGCGACACCTTACAGTACGGCTTTAAAACCGTGGCTGTTAGGGAGTATCGCTCGGACAAGGCCAACGAGTCTGTCGTGCAAGAGCCGGATCTGGAGATCGACCACGACGAGGATCTAGATGAGGAGGAACTATTAGGCTATGCCTCTGAAATATCAGAGGCCAGGCCACAGCGGGGGAGACATAGAGGTAGAAGTCGATGAAGATGCCGACATTACTGTGGTTTAGAAGGATTTGAAGAATGTTCTTTAGACTTCTTCAGATAAATCTACACCACAGTAAGGCAGCATCGGCTGCTCTTCTGCTGTACCTGGAGAGGGGTACAGTGGTCATAGTCCTTATACAGGAACCCTGGGTGTGTGGTGGCAGGGTTTCTGGACTGAGGACACATGAACACAAGCTACTAGTAGCTGGAACCGAAGGTAGATATAGAACCTGCATACTTGCAAAAAGACATTTAAACATATTTTTGCTCCCAAAGTACAGTGACGCAGACAGCACTGCAGCGTGTCTGGAGCTGGAGACGAAACCAATCCGACTAGCCTCTAGCTACTTCGCCCACGACCATAAGGGCGACCCTCCGCATCCGTCGCTTCGCCAGCTGATCGCCGACTGCGAGCTGGGAGGCCTTCGGCTAATAGTGGGCTGCAACGCAAATGCCCATCATCATCAGTGGGGAAGCACTGATACAAACGTAAGGGGTGAGTTGATTTTTGACTACCTTCTCAATACCAACATGCTTATTTGTAATAATGGTAAGGACCCGACCTTTATTATCAAAAACCGCAGAGAAGTCCTAGATATTACTCTTGTCTCTGCCTCTTAATGGGATCAAATCCTCTCTTGGAAGGTGCTGGATGAGCACTCCTTCTCGGATCATAGGTATATTGAAACCATACTACAGATCCAAAGTCCCAAACCAACTCAGTTCAGAAACTTAAGAAGAACTGATTGGAAGAATTACGCTGCTTCGCTGCAAAGATTGCTCCCTGAAACTCCACCTGAAGGGCCAAATACCGTCGAGTATACAACCTTTCTCATATGAAAATTCAGTAAAGCGTGTGAAAACGCCCTGAATGCATCTTGTCCCATTAGCAGACCAAAAAGGAAGAAGAAACCCCCTTGGTGGACTGCTCAAATCGGAGAGTTGAAGGCAGCTGCCAGAAAACTCTTCAATAAAGCAAAGGCTCAAAATGACGAACAGACAAAAGCTGACTACAAGGCAGGGCTCTCCGTGTTCAAAAAGGAGCTTCGCAAAGCAAAACGAACTTCTTGGAGAACTTTCTGCTCAGAGATAGATAGTACTTCCGAAGCAGCCAGACTAAGGAAGCTACTAAGTAAAACTCCTCAGACTCTTGGTTTCATCAAGAATGCAAACGATGAGTGGACATCATCCAGTGAAGAATCACTAACCTTACTCCTGGGCACACATTTTCGGGGGGGAAGTAGATCGCCAAGACCTTGTGATCTGCACGCTAGCGCGTGACACAGAAGCTCTTGCAATTGCTCAGTGAAAGCAATATCCATCGGGCAATTAAGAGCTTCAAACCACAATAGACAATATCATTCCTGCCCAATTGCAGTCCGCGGGGAAATTAGCCATCAATTCGGTTAAGAACATATTCTCCAGGGTTTTTAAAAGTGGTATAATCCCGGGGCCATGGCTGGAATCGAAAGTAGTTTTAATCCCAAAAGCCGGAAAACCCTCGCACACAACAGCTAAAGATTTTCGACCTATCAGTCTCTCGTCTTTTCTACTGAAAACGATGGAGAGGCTGCTCTGTCTTCATTTGAGAAGCACTATTCCCATATCGCTTCTCTCACCAGTTCAGCATGCCTATTCTAAGGGCAAGTCTACCGAGACCGCACTGCATGCACTTACTGCATACATTGAAAAGTCTATACACAGGGAAAACTATACGCGAGTAGCGTTCCTAGACATAGAGGGAGCTTTCAACAACGTCACTCCTAAGACTATCACTGACTCGCTGACGGATTTGGGGGTTGACTCCCTGACTGTGCACCTGATCGATCAGATGCTCTAATGCAGAATCGTAAGGGCCGCACTGGGGGCAGTGACTGTCACCAAATCCGTTGATCGTGGAACCCCACAAGGCGGAGTCCTCTCTCCTCTTCTATGGAACGTAGCAGTAAACCAACTTCTGCGGTCCATGGATGGGGGAGGATGCAAAGTGGTAGCCTATGCAGACGACGTTGCCCTAGCCTTTTCAGGCAAGTTCCCGCAGACGTTATGTGACCGAATGACGGAAGCCCTTGCTAGGCTTTCCGGTTGGGCAAAAAGATCTGAATTAGGAGTTAATCCTGCTAAAACGGAACTGGTTCTGTTTACGAGGAAATACAAAATTCCGTCTCTACAGCCACCAACTCTAGATGGGGTTGAACTGTCCTTTAGTAACTCAGCAAGATACCTAGGTCTAATTCTAGACAAGAAATTAAACTGGAATCTCAATACTGAAGAGGAAGACAATCGGACTTAAATGGGGCATGATTCCGCAAGCTGTCCATTGGCTCTAGTCTTGACAAAAAAACAGTCACCAGGAAATTAGGAAGGGTGCAGCGAACTGCTGCGCTCTGCATAACAGGAGCTTTACGTACGACCCCGGGTAACGCTCTTAACGCCATACTGCACTTCCTACCTGTCGAAATGATGGGGCGGAAAATAGCAACTATGTCAGCGCTTCGAATGAGGGAAGCCAAACAGTGGATAGGCCAGGACTTTGGACATTCAAGTATCTTAAAGACAATCCACTCATACCAGACAATACGGAATATCAGATCCCACAGGTGTATTTAGACACTCCCTTTACCACCCTAATCCCAACTAGAGAGAACTGGGAAGAAGGCTTGCCCGCAAGACCTGCGGAAGCCATAGAAATTTTCACAGACGGCTCAAAGCTGGATGGTAGAGTAGGAGGCGGCATTTTCTGCGCCAATTTTAACTTACGCAAAGCTTTTTGACTCCCTGACCACTGTAGTGTCTTCCAGGCAGAAGTGCTAGCAATTCAGGAGTCACTAAGTTGCATTCCACATAGGTGTAATGTCAGTAAAATCTATATCCTCACAGACAGCCAAGCAGCAATTAGATCGCTGGAGTCGTACACGTCGAACTCTAAGGCTGTTCATAAATGTCGCAAATCTCTAATCGAGATGGCAGAGCAGTTTAGCAAATGCCTAGTATGGGTCCCAGGACATAGGGACATAGAAGGCAACTGCATCGCTGATGAACTTGAAAGATTAGGAACTACCATGGAACTCCTTCCAGACAAAGAGTGCATTGGTATACCTATGGCATCCTGTAGACTCAACCTAAGAGATTTCTTCGAGACGGAAGCCAACAGAGTATGCCAGCTCTCCACTCACAACTCACGTATTGCTCATCAAACCTGGCCAACCAGATGCCGGAAAAGATCAAATGAGCTCTGCATCCTAAGCCGGAACAAGTGCTCTATTGTTACCAGAGTGATGACTGGGCATTGGCTTGTGGGGGCACATGCGGCCAGATTATTGGTCCCATACAACGACTTCTGCAGAAGTTGTAGAGACGAGGAGGAAGAAAAAACAGTTCTTCACCTTCTTTGTACCTTTCCGGCCTTATGCAAAACTAGGCATAGAATCCTTGGTGACTTTTTCTTCGAAGATCTATCTGAACTTGCGAGTAAAAGTCCCAAAGATGTAGCAAGGTACATCCAAGTCACGGGATGGACTCATGATGCGGAGTCATACCAAGAGTGATAGAGGGGTCTCAGAGCCTTTCGCGGCATCACAATGGGCCGAGTGCGGCCTAAGTGCGCCGAGGGGGTATCCCTCCTTGGTAACCGCTCTAACCTAACCTAACCTAACCATGTGGAATGTCAAGAACTAAATTCATACCAATTTTGGTGACTCTAGCTCAAAGTATGAACGCAACTTTTTTCAACACCCTTTAAGCTAGAGACTTGAAACTTTCTAATTCTCTTTATCTATGGGATAGTAAATTAAAGTGTCAAGATTGGGGTTCTGCGAAAACTGGGAGGCTGGCAAATCGATAAGTTCGATAACTCAAAACCGATACATCCACATATTTCACACATTCTTACAACTAAAACTACCAAATTTGGTAAGAAGATAGCTACTCTCAACCCCCAAAATACTGCATCAAACATTTTGGAGCCACGCCCATCAATTCCGCCCCCAGCCCGCCGCATTTTAAAGTCAAAAATGCCTATATCTCCCACAGTTTTTGAGCTATTGCAACCAAATTTGGTGCCAAGACACATGATGATGACCCCCCAAAAAATGCATCAAAAGTTTGGATGTCACGCCTACCGATACTGCCCTAGCCGCCCCCACCCACCCCAACTCTTCGTCAAAAATGGGAATTTTGGTAGGAAGATAGCTGGCAACGACCCCCAAAATTCTGCATCAAAGTTTTGGAGCCACGCCCACCCATTTCGCCCCCTTTCCCCACCTTTTACAAACTTTTAGCTAGAGACACCAATTTTGGTATGAAGATAGCAATTGACACTCCACGTAGATTTGCATCAAAACTTTGGATGCCACGCCCACCCATACCGGGTGCCGGGTGTGTGTAGCGTGTGTGCGTATGGCGTGTGTGCGTACTGGTGTCGATGCCGTAGGTGTGTGGTGGGTGCGTATGCCATGTGTGTGTGCTGGGGTCGATGCCGTAGGTGTGTGGTGTGTGCGTATGCCTTAGTGCGTGCTGGTGTCACTGCCGTGTGTATGTATATTGTGCGCGTATGCCTGTGTGAACGCTGGTGTCGATGCCGGGTGTATGTGTCTTTTTGCTGCTTCTGTTGTTGTTGCTCGTCTCTCCGTTTTATGTATGTATGTCCAGCTTCGTTTTAAGTCTCACCGAAAGCTGATTTGCAATCCAAAAATGCCAAATCATTTTCTCGGGTGGCCATCGCTGTGTTGTGGAAAAACGTGAAGTTGCCGCTGTAAGGATGGCCGTCGCTTGTGCCAAGGCGCGGCGTTGCCATTTTCGGGTGACCATGGCATGTCACGATCGCGCGTTGCATTTTCGGGTGACCATGGCTTTGTCACGATCGCGCGTTGCCATTTTCGGGTGACCAAGGCTATCGCGCGTTGCGTCTGGCAGCCTTTTGTGCGGTAGCAATTTGTCAGCAAAAATGCAACCTCACAAGCTAGAATCACCAAATTTGGAAGGAAGATAGCTGGTGGCATCCCCATCTGCATCGGATAATCTTTAAGGCAGCGTACACCCCTGCCGCATCCGTACCCTTTTGCAATCAGGCCTCTTTTTACCGGTTTTTATACTGGTGACGAGTATGCCGCAGTCGGTTGCGTCGGACTGCAATGTTTCCACTTGTTTGACCTAAATATGTGGGCTGGCTGGGGGCGGAATAGATGGGCGTGTCTCCAAAATTTTTTTTGATACAGTCTTTTTGGGGGTGCTAGTAGCTATCTGCCCACCAAATTTGGTAGTTCTAGCTGTAAGAATGTGCAAAATATGTGGATTTATCGGTTTTGAGTTATCGAATTTATCGAATTACCAGCCCCGCAGTTATCGTAGAACCCCAATCTTGACACTTTAATTTACTATCCCATTGATAAAGAGAATTGGAAAGTTCCAAGTCTCTAGCTAGAAGGGTGTGGAAAAAACTTGCACACATACGGACGAACAGACGGACAGACACCATGACGGACATTGCACAAAACCAATATACTCTTTACCTTTAGTAAAGAGTATAAAAATCGTCCGCGTGTGTGCGTCGCTCACAACTTTCGCAATGAGACTGAATCGTAAGGCAACAGAAAAAGAGATCGAGCAAAAGAACGGGATTACCTCATTAAGTATGCCTTGGACCGGGCGTTCTCGCATTCTTTCTCAGAATTATTTTTGTTTGCGCTTAAGGGCTGTTTAATCTCGACTTAACTTAACGTAAGAGTCAGCTGACTCAATCTACCTTATGTCTCTCAATGTTAGCGATTATTCTCAACTTGACGTAACTTAATTCAGGTTGCAGATTCCTGAATTAAGTTCTTAAGTTGAACAGTTTTGACTAACGTGAAAATGAAACAAAACGTTAAGCGCTGTTTACTAAGTCAAAAATTGAAATGGATGAGCATAAATTAGTTGAAAATCATAATTTAATTCATGATAAAAAGTCAAAAGACTTTAAAAATAACATTAAAAGAAGACAAGTTTGGACTGCAATTGCAATATATATTTTTCTTAATTTAGCAGCAGTGCTAACAAATATCTACAGTACTGACACATTGATTTCTTAAGTTAAGTTAAGTTGAGAGTAAACGCATACATTCCTTAAGTTAAGTTACGTTAAGTTAAGTTAAGTTAAGTCGAGAGCAAATAAGAATTTAGTGCATCGATATATCGATGTTTCCTATAAATCCGGAAGTATCGATGTTACCTACTTCGATCTTCGATATATTGCCATCCACAGACAATTTTTTCCCATCACTTGAAAAAAAAGCAGTATAAGGTAATTTACAAATTTTAGCAATAAATTTCAAATACTTAGTAATACGCTTATAAATTTAGGATTTTGGTATTGGCAGTGCTGTGGAAATGGACAAGTTTCTCATGGAAAATGACAATGGCAAAGGTAAATATTATTTTATTACTTTTTGTTCCCTTACTTGTGAGGCTGCACCTGTTGCATATTTATCAAATGGGATTAACACGTTTTCGTGTATAGTTGGCTACAATACGAAGAAAATGGGGATTCTACGATTCCTTAGGCGACAAGGTCTAAAGGTTGATTCTTGTAGAACTCGAAAAACTAAGACAAGATTTCCATGAATCAATTTATCGATAACTCGCTTGGTTATCGAGATATAGTTATTAAAAAATCGAAAAAATATCGAAAAATTAAATTATTTTAAGTTTAATAGATATTCGAAAAAATACGATATTTATCGAGTTATCGATGAAAATGTAACAAAATTTTTTTGATGAAGTTTAATAGATTTCTTAAAAAATAAGACGAAAAAATTAAATAAAACTTATCGATATCTCACTTACCTATCGATATATAGATAATTAAAATCGACAAATTAACATAATTATGTATGAGTACTTGAGAAAAACAAACTAAAAAAAAAAAAAGTAATACACGTCATAAATATCCCAGGCGAAAAATTTTTTTTAACAAAAATCGCTGGGCTGGGGGCGGTATGGGTGGGCGTGGCATCCAGATTTTTGCTGCAGATCTATGTGGAATGTCAATTGCTACCTTCATACCAAATTTGCTGACTCTTGCTTAAAGTTTGTAAAACGTTTGGTAAGGGGGGTGGAAGGGGCGGGCGTGGCTCAGGTTGCAGGTTGGTAGGGGTCGTTGCCAGCTAGCTTCCTACCAAATTTGGTGGCTTTTGCTCCACAACTCTGGAAGAAACACGCATTCCCGATTTTGACGAACCGTTGGGGTGGATGGGGGCGGCTAGGGTAGTATTGGTGGGCGTGGCATCCAAACTTTCGATGCAGTTTTTGGAGGGTCATCAACCCCTATCTTGGCAACAATTTTGGTGGCTCTTGCTCAAAAACTGTGGGAGATATAGGCTTTTTTGACTTAAAAATGTGGGTTGGGGCTGGGGGCAGAAATGGTGGGCGTGGCTCCAAAGAAATTTTTGATTCAGTTTTGTGGGGGTTGCTAGTAGCTATGTGTCCACCAAATTTAGTAGCTATAGCTGTAAGGATGTGCAAAATATGTGGATTTATCGGTTTTGAGTTATCGAATTTATCGAATTGCCAGCCCCACAGCTATCGTAGAACCCCAATCTTGACACTTTAATTTACTATCCCATTGATAAAGAGAATTGGAAAGTTTCAAGTCTCTAGCTTGAAGGGTGTGGAAAAAACTTGCACACATACGGACGAACAGACGGACAGACACCATGACGGACATTGCACAAAACCAATATACTCTTTACCTTCGGTATCGAGTATAAAAATGGTCTGCTTGTGTGCGTCGCTCACAACTTTCACAATGAGACTGAATCGTAAGGCAACAAAAAAAGAGATCGAGCAAAAGAACGGGATTACCTCATTAAGTATGCCTTGGACCGGGCGTTCTCGCATTCTTTCTCAGAATTATTTTTGTTTACGCTTAAGGGCTGTTTAATCTCGACTTAACTTAACGTAAGAGTCAGCTGACTCAATCTACCTTATGTCTCTCAATGTTAGCGATTATTCTCAACTTGACGTAACTTAACTTAACGTAACTTAATTCAGGTTGCAGATTCCTGAGTTAAGTTCTTAAGTTGAACAGTTTTGACTAACGTGAAAATGAAACAAAACGTTAAGCGCTGTTTACTAAGTCAAAAATTGAAATGGATGAGCATAAATTAGTTGAAAATCATAATTTAATTCATGATAAAAAGTCAAAAGACTTTAAAAATAACATTAAAAGAAGACAAGTTTGGACTGCAATTGCAATATATATTTTTCTTAATTTAGCAGCAGTGCTAACAAATATCTAAAGTATGGGGCGGTATGGGTGGGCGTGGCATCCAGATTTTTGCTGCAGATCTATGTGGAATGTCAATTGCTACCTTCATACCAAATTTGCTGACTCTTGCTTAAAGTTTGTAAAAGGTTTGGTAAGGGGGGTGGAAGGGGCGGGCGTGGCTCAGGTTGCATGTTGGTAGGGGTCGTTGCCAGCTAGCTTCCTACCAAATTTGGTGGCTTTTGCTCCACAACTCTGGAAGATACACGCATTCCCGATTTTGACGAACCGTTGGGGTGGATGGGGGCGGCTAGGGTAGTATTGGTGGGCGTGGCATCCAAACTTTCGATGCAGTTTTTGGAGGGTCATCAACCCCTATCTTGGCAACAATTTTGGTGGCTCTTGCTCAAAAACTGTGGGAGATATAAGCTTTTTTGACTTAAAAATGTGGGTTGGGGCTGGGGGCAGAAATGGTGGGCGTGGCTCCAAAGAAATTTTTGATTCAGTTTTGTGGGGGTTGCTAGTAGCTATGTGTCCACCAAATTTAGTAGCTATAGCTGTAAGGATGTGCAAAATATGTGGATTTATCGGTTTTGAGTTATCGAATTTATCGAATTGCCAGCCCCACAGCTATCGTAGAACCCCAATCTTGACACTTTAATTTACTATCCCATTGATAAAGAGAATTGGAAAGTTTCAAGTCTCTAGCTTGAAGGGTGTGGAAAAAACTTGCACACATACGGACGGACAGACACCATGACGGACATTGCACAAAACCAATATACTCTTTACCTTCGGTATCGAGTATAAAAATGGTCTGCGTGTGTGCGTCGCTCACAACTTTCGCAATGAGACTGAATCGTAAGGCAACAGAAAAAGAGATCGAGCAAAAGAACGGGATTACCTCATTAAGCATGCCTTGGACCGGGCGTTCTCGCATTCTTTCTCAGAATTATTTTTGTTTACGCTTAAGGGCTGTTTAATCTCGACTTAACTTAACGTAAGAGTCAGCTGACATTAAAAGAAGACAAGTTTGGACTGCAATTGCAATATATATTTTTCTTAATTTAGCAGCAGTGCTAACAAATATCTACAGTACTGACACATTGATTTCTTAAGTTAAGTTAAGTTGAGAGTAAACGCATACATTCCTTAAGTTAAGTTACGTTAAGTTAAGTTAAGTTAAGTCGAGAGCAAATAAGAATTTAGTGCATCGATATATCGATGTTTCCTATAAATCCGGAAGTATCGATGTTACCTACTTCGATCTTCGATATATTGCCATCCACAGACAATTTTTTCGCATCACTTGAAAAAAAAAGCAGTATAAGGTAATTTACAAATTTTAGCAATAAATTTCAAATACTTAGTAATACGCTTATAAATTTAGGATTTTGGTATTGGCAGTGCTGTGGAAATGGACAAGTTTCTCATGGAAAATGACAATGGCAAAGGTAAATATTATTTTATTACTTTTTGTTCCCTTACTTGTGAGGCTGCACCTGTTGCATATTTATCAAATGGGATTAACACGTTTTCGTGTATAGTTGGCTACAATACGAAGAAAATGGGGATTCTACGATTCCTTAGGCGACAAGGTCTGAAGATTGATTCTTGTAGAACTCGAAAAACTAAGACAAAATTTCCATGAATCAATTTATCGATAACTCGCTTGGTTATCGAGATATAGTTATTAAAAATTCGAAAAATTAAATTATTTTAAGTTTAATAGATATTCGAAAAAATACGATATTTATCGAGTTATCGATGAAAATGTAACAAAATTTTTTTGATGAAGTTTAATAGATTTCTAAAAAATAAAACAAAAAAATTAAATAAAACTTATCGATATCTCACTTACCTATCGATATATAGATAATTAAAATCGACAAATTAACATAATTATGTATGAGTACTTGAGAAAAAAAAAATTAAAAAAAAAAAATAAGTAATACACGTTATAAATATCCCAGGCGAAAAATTTTTTTTAACAAAAATCGCTGGGCTGGGGGCGGTATGGGTGGGCGTGGCATCCAGATTTTTGCTGCAGATCTATGTGGAATGTCAATTGCTACCTTCATACCAAATTTGCTGACTCTTGCTTAAAGTTTGTAAAACGTTTGGTAAGGGGGGTGGAAGGGGCGGGCGTGGCTCAGGTTGCAGGTTGGTAGGGGTCGTTGCCAGCTAGCTTCCTACCAAATTTGGTGGCTTTTGCTCCACAACTCTGGAAGATACACGCAATCCCGATTTGGACGAACCGTTGGGGTGGATGGGGGCGGCTAGGGTGGTATTGGTGGGCGTGGCATCCAAACTTTCGATGCAGTTTTTGGAGGGTCATCAACCCCTATCTTGGCAACAATTTTGGTGGATCTTGCTCAAAAACTGTGGGAGATATAAGCTTTTTTGACTTAAAAATGTGGGTTGGGGCTGGGGGCAGAAATGGTGGGCGTGGCTCCAAAGAAATTTTTGATTCAGTTTTGTGGGGGTTGCTAGTAGCTATGTGTCCACCAAATTTAGTAGCTATAGCTGTAAGGATGTGCAAAATATGTGGATTTATCGGTTTTGAGTTATCGAATTTATCGAATTGCCAGCCCCACAGCTATCGTAGAACCCCAATCTTGACACTTTAATTTACTATCCCATTGATAAAGAGAATTGGAAAGTTTCAAGTCTCTAGCTTGAAGGGTGTGGAAAAAACTTGCACACATACGGACGAACAGACGGACAGACACCATGACGGACATTGCACAAAACCAATATACTCTTTACCTTCGGTATCGAGTATAAAAATGGTCTGCGTGTGTGCGTCGCTCACAACTTTCGCAATGAGACTGAATCGTAAGGCAACAGAAAAAGAGGTCGAGCAAAAGAACGGGATTACCTCATTAAGCATGCCTTGGACCGGGCGTTCTCGCATTCTTTCTCAGAATTATTTTTGTTTACGCTTAAGGGCTGTTTAATCTCGACTTAACTTAACGTAAGAGTCAGCTGACTCAATCTACCTTATGTCTCTCAATGTTAGCGATTATTCTCAACTTGACGTAACTTAACTTAACGTAACTTAATTCTGAACCTGCAGGTTGAAGATTCTTGAGTTAAATTCTTAAGTTGAACAGTTTTGACTAACGTGAAAATGAAACAGCTGATCATAAACTGTGATACAAAAAGTTAAACGCTGTTTACAAAAAAATTGAAATGGATGAGCATAAATTAGTTGAAAATCATAATTTAATTCATGATTAAAAGTCAAAAGACTTTGAAAATAACATTAAAAGAAGACAAGTTTGGACTGCAATTGCAATATATTTTTCTTAATTTAGCAGCAGTGCTAACAAATTTCTACAGTACTGACACATTGATTTCTTAAGTTAAGTTAAGTTGAGAGTACACGCATACATTCCTTAAGTTAAGTTACGTTAAGTTAAGTTAAGTTAAGTCGAGAGTAAATAAGAATTTAGTGCATCGATATATCGATGTTTCCTATAAATCCGGAAGTATCGATGTAACCTACTTCGATCTTCGATATATTGCCATCCACTGACAATTTTTTCCCATCACTTGAAAAAAAAAGCAGTATAAGGTAATTTACAAATTTTAGCAATAAATTTCAAATACTTAGTAATACGCTTATAAATTTAGGATTTTGGTATTGGCAGTGCTGTGGAAATGGACAAGTTTCTCATGGAAAATGACAATGGCAAAGGTAATATTATTTTATTACTTTTTGTTCCCTTACTTGTGAGGCTGCACCTGTTGCATATTTATCAAATGGGATTAACACGTTTTCGTGTATAGTTGGCTACAATACGAAGAAAATGGGGATTCTACGATTCCTTAGGCGACAAGGTCTGAAGATTGATTCTTGTAGAACTCGAAAAACGAAGACAAAAATTTCATGAATCAATTTATCGATAACTCGCTTGGTTATCGAGATATAGTTATTAAAAAATCGAAAAAATATCGAAAAATTAAATTATTTTAAGTTTAATAGATATTCGAAAAAATACGATATTTATCGAGTTATCGATGAAAATGTAACAACATATTTTTGATGAAGTTTAATA